>CM053784.1:653594841-653819841 GCA_028749045.1 Cupressus sempervirens
CTATCAATTATATTATGCCATCCCTTATTAGTTTTACTACCTTTCTCTAGCTCTATTCCCAAGTATTTACATGAAAATGTTCCTTTATTATACCCCAAAATATTACAAATCTGGTTTTCTCTTTTAGGTTTAGTATTAATGAATTTTTTTTCTTAGTTTTCACCATTCACTCTTTGCCCTAAAATTTCCATATATTATTGAATGATTGATTTGAATTTTTTGACCTCTTTTATTGTACTTTCTCCTAGTATAATGGTATCATCTACATATTGTTGATGGGTTATATTAGGAACATTTTCAGTTACTAACATACCGCTAAATTTACCATGTAAGTGGGCTTTGGAAATTTCTCTACCAGAGGTTTCTACTATGATAATGTATAGGAACAGAGAGAGGGATCTCCTTGTCTAATAGCTCTTGATGTCTCAAAGAAGCCTTCAAGAGTTCCATTAATAAGAATTGAAATTTAGCTTGTTGAGGTGCATTGGTATATAAGATTAATTCATTGGTGTGAGAATCCGAAGCCTTCTAGTGTTTTTCATATGAACCTCCAATCAACCATGTCATATACTTTCTAAATATCCAATTTCATGAACATGCTTGCCATTTTATTCTTATCGGTTGTGTGTAATATTTCTTGAATAATGAGTATCTTATCTAGAATTGATCTTCCTAGTACAAAATCTATTTGTTCTTATGATATTATCTTATGTAAAATTGGTCTCCTTCAATTTGCTAGAATTTTGGATACCATTTCTAGAAGCTGCAATGGCTTTCTAGATATCAGTTCTGATAATATCCCAACATTTTTGGTAGAAGAAAGCCTAGAATCTATCTGGACATGGAGAACTATCAGGTTTCATATTGAATAACATAGATCTGACTTCTTCCAAGGATATGGGTGCATTTAATGCTTTAATTTCTTCTATAGAGACTACTTTTGGTATGTTTCCAAATTTTTTTTCTTGGGCTATTACATTCAAACTATTAAAATTATTTAGTAGCTTATTGGAATGATCTACAAATATATTTTCTATATTCTCTAGATTTTTAGTGATAGAGCCTAACACATCTTTAATTTTTATAATTTTTCTTTTAGCTCTATTATACATAGTGCTATTACAAAAATATTTGTATTACGATCCCCTTCCTCTATCCATCTTTTTCTAGATTTTTTGCTCTAGAAGACTTCTTTTGCAAGAATATTTTCCTACTTCACTAGTAGTTCTTTTTCTAAGACAAAGGTCTCATTATTCATACATTTTTTAAATTAATTTTGTGTTTATTTTTTTATACTTTCTTTGATGTTTGTTTTTTCTTTAAATATATTGATGAATTTTTTTTTATTCCACTTAAGTATATTTTCTTTAATCATGTTCATCTTAGATACAGATATATACATTTTGGATCCTTTAAAATTGCCTTGATCCCACCATTTTCTTATGAGTTAATTAATTTTTTTTTAATGTAAAATCAACATTTTGTTGCATTTAAAATGATTTCTAGTAGGTTTAGTAGGTTCACTAAATTCAATTCTATTAGGAAAGTGATTAAATCTTGCTATAGGAATTATTGATGCTTGTAAATCTAAATCTAATTCACTTAATTCACCTTTGAATAAGAATCTATCCAGTTTCTTAGCTATAAATGCAAAGTCTTTCCTCCTATTATTCCATGTGAATTGACCATTGTTAATAGGAATATTAATAAGGTTATTAATGTCTATCCATTTTTAAAATTCCATCGATTCTTGTGAGCTTTGTTGGGTGCGTCCAAAATTTTCATCTAAATTTATGATAGTATTAAAATCTCCACCTATAAGAATGCATTCATTCCTATAGTTTTTTTTATAAATAGACTTATTTCTCCCATAACAATTTTTATCTATGTTCTGGATTGGTCCACATATGTTTATTAAAATTACTTGTAAGTTAGTTTTAATACATTTAATTCTACTACTCATCCAAGAGTTGTTAGATTGAATTAAATTTAGAATTACTTTCCTCAAATTACAAGTCATTCCTAAACCCCCTGAGGCTCCTCTTGATTCATGCAAGTTAATGTTCCAATTACCTAATATATTTTCTAGCTTAGTTCCTCCTTCCTTATTGAATTTTGTTTCTTGTATCATTATACATTTAGATTCAAATTGTTTTAAATTATGTTTTAGTAATCATTTCTTTCTAGGCACATTTAGGCCCCTAACATTCTAGGTAGTGGACTTAATGCTACCTTGGGAAGGATCTTCCCCTTCCCTATGTTAAGTAACAGACTAATCTTTTGTTGTTCTTTTGCCTGCTCATCTAATTCTTTGAGTTCTTTAAGTGATTTCCTTCCTCTTTTAGCTTTCACTCTGCCATATTTAGGGGAATTTATCCCTCCTTGATTCATCCAAATACATAGTTGCTCTATGTTCTCCTATGCATTTAAAGAACTTTGATATTGCTTGCTCTCTGTTGGTGTAAATATGTATTTATGATTTACACTTATTTTAGTTTACTTAGGTTAATGTATTATTTTATTATTTTACATTATTTTATTACTTTATTTTGTGAGACACTTAGGAGTTTGTGTACCTTTTTGAGTTGTCATGTTGACAACACAGAAGTACACAACTCTATTTTAGCACATGTTGTCTACAACACTGATTTGTGTGTTACACCTTTGTAGGCTTATCCTCTCATCACCGCACTTACTTTCATACATAATGGAGGATAACCCATATTTGGTGGACATGTGCCTGGTTGTATGACTTATCATGTACCTGATTTTGAGGCAATCTAGATTCATGTTAGAGGCCTTTATAAATAGGCACTCCTAGTGTAATCTTAATGTATATTGAATGAATATATCGTCATTCTGATCATACTATCTTTTTTTGGTCTACAATTGTGCTTGTATTTGAGTTCTTAGTTCTTGGGTGAATTTTTCCCTAAGAAAAATTCTTAAATGGTATCAGAGCTGGGAGATTTTCTCTTCACATATCCATTTGAGACCATTGTTGCTTCAGCACTTCGGCCCAAATCCAGAGTGCTGCAGAAATTGGGAGTGTCTAGATCTAGATCTGACCTTGCTATTGCATCTGAAACACTAATTTAGTGCAAATCGATTATAAAATTGGCTACCCTAGTCCAAAATTGATTGTGAGGCAAATTTTTTTGCAAATTAGCACCTGGAGGCCCCAATTTTGCAATTCGGGTATGGTCATTTGCAGATCTATTTGATTAATTTTGTGGGTTTGTAATTTAATCCTCTTCTTTTTCAACTATAGTTTTTTCAATTTTTTTAAACCCTCCAGGTAGGTAGTGGAGAAATTTTTATGTAGGTACTGGGCTATCAGATCTTGGCCCTATGTAGAGGAATATTCCTCTATTTTATTTCAGTGGACAATTTAATCGATGGGCTATTGTATAATTTTGGCACTAACCTCTGCTAATCTAGAAAACTTTGCAAATTTTGGCAACTCATGGCATGACTGGCAGCCCACACTCAACTCTAGTTGAGCTCACAACTTGGTAGAATTTTCTTAATCATCTTGCGGGCTTGTGTTTGCTTGCCCCATGAATGTGGGATTATAAACTTTGATTCCCAGTAGTGCTAGTTTGATTCCCATCGGTGGTAGTTTATTTCCCATCGGTGATAGCTCTAAAACTAGCACGGTGCAATTCAAATCTTCTGGTGATTGTTGTGTCACTTCCTAGTGAATGAAAGATTTGTTCTAGCCATTGCATTTCAACCTCTCTTGTGCTAGTTTAATCGTTAGCAATGTGCAAGTTCCCTAGCAACAATTTTTGAATTCTAGTGCTCTTTTCAGATCTTTAGCATCGCAAAACTAAGTTTCTTGGCATAACTTTCAATTGATCTTAGCCACCCATGAAACTCAGTAGCTATGTTGTAGCCCTGCCATGTGGCACCCTATAAGCCATGGACAGTTCATTTTTGCCCTGTCAACCAAGTATGCTAACTTAGCTTTACTCAGCTATACACATGGAATTGTACATTGCCACACAGGATGCCACCTAAGACTACTCTATACAGTCAACAGGGATTTTCATACAACCACATCAGCATATGAGATTTGCCACATTTCACGTCTATATGAGTGATATCAATAGTCTATACTGCCATGCTAGCAGGGAGCCCGAGTTTTCATTGACGTCAGCATTTCATGAAAAAAAAATTGATGACCATCTACCTGTCATTCCTAGGAAATTTTGAACTACTGTGTTGGCCATTTGATCGTCAATTTTAAGATAGTAGTTTTCCTTCTAGACCCCTCTCTAGATTAATTTTTGATTTGGTAGACTAACTTTGTGAGCCCATATCTTGGTCATCCAGACTCCAATTTAGGTGCTTTTTTTTGAAATTGGGTAGAATTTTCTAAACATTCAAGTGGTGATGTTCTTTTCTAGTATTGGTGCAAGAATTTTTTAGAAATTACATTTTTTGGTGACTGTACCTACTTAATCCGGCATTTTGCAACTTCAAATGCTCCTTACGGGCTCATCTAGACATGAAAATATGTTCCATTTTTTTTTAGAGTGTGTTGTTTTTTGTCTACTTTTGATATCTATAGTCAGATTCTAGGGTTTTGTGGAAAAGAATCACACTTTTAGAATTAGGGCTTTTTATGCATTATTATGCTTTAAGTACTTTTCAAAATTTTTGTACATCTAAGCTACATTGCTTAGTGATGGATTTGGGCCTCAAAAGGTAGTTGTAAAAAATAAATAAAAAAGTCCACTTTGTACATTTTGACAAGTGGCCCACTCTACACACACTACTTATAAAGTGCCAAAAACATCTTTTTTGCGAGGGTCTTTTGATTGTGTGAAGGTGTGGTGTACTATGTTCTTGTGTCTCTCTTTTGTGCTCTTTTCATTTTCTACATCATGGGTTCATTTGAATGTCCACCTCTAACTTCATGCAATTATTCTACATGGAAGGATATTGCATGGAGTAGATTATTGGAAAAAGGTTATAGTCTTTATATTGATGGTACAATTACCAAACCTATTGATGCTAAAGAAATCATTGAATAGAAAAAGCAAGACCAACATGCTTTAGGAATTATCATAAGTTGTTTACATAGAGATCTCTTCTTTCACATTGCCAGTTGTATAGAATCCAAATCACCTTGGGACAAAATTGAATCATTGTATGGTAAGGTGGATGAGGAAAAGGCATTTCAGATTGAGGATGATCTACTTCCCTTGGATCCAAAGAACTTTGACACAATTTAGGATTACATCAACAAAGACAATGATTATAGGGCACTACTTAAAGACTGTAGAAATCCCATGAAGGATGAAAAGTTGATTCATCACATTTTGAAGAGGCTACTTTCAAAGTATGCTTCCTTTGTTTTGAGTTTTAATACTCATAGGTTGACCATGGGAATTGCTTACTAGAAGCCTACATTTGATGATTTTTTAGAGATGTTAATTGTTGAACAACCTCACTTAATTGATTTGGGACTTCTCACAACATCAAAGACCAAAGCTTTGGTGGCTAGTGATGAGCACTAATCAAGTCAAGGAGGGAAAAGTTCTAGCAACAACAAGAAGAAGCATTGGAAGAAAAAATCACAATTTGAGACACAACAATCCTCCTCACAACAAGGCAATTCTTCTTCCAACAAGAAGAGAAGTAATGAAAAGGAAAAAAAAATTTGTGCATACTGCAAAAAGCCAAATCATGATGAGCATCATTTCAAGACTAAAATAATTGATGAGTTGAAAAACCTACTCAGGAAGAACAAGATTCAAGTACTAGGTACTTCCAAGGATTCAACTCCAATCTCTTCAAAGGGTAAAGGATAAACACTTATGGAAAATTCAAGTTCTTCTTTAGAATGGATACTTGACTCTGGTGCCTCCTATCATATGGGTTCTTCAAAGGAAGACTTTTCTTCATTGAAGTAGTCACAGGTACCACACATCTTTGTGGGAGATGATACTAAAATGGAAATTGAAGGGAAAGGACATGTGGAAATGGAAAATGGGGAATTCAAAGATGTTCTCTACATTCCAAACTTTATCTCCAATATCCTCTCAGTTTACCAAATCACTCACCTTGGAGATGGTCATAAAGTTGACTTCCTTCCAGATTCATTGATGGTGCATAGTCTTAGAGATGATTCATTGGTTGCAGTGGGGAAATTCAATCATGACAAGAGGATTTATTCCTTCTCCCACTTTGTTCCTAAGTCTCCTTCTCAATTCTTTTTGACTCACTCTACTTCACAAAGTACATTATGGCATGAGCAGTTTGGTCATCTTGCCTTCTACCATCTTCAACAACTTTTCTTCAAACACACATGTGGTCAAAGGTCTACCTAATATCAAATTTTTTAGGGTGATTATTTCTTATGTTCATTGGATATGCATCTTGAAGAGAAGTATGATAAAGGCAACTCTTCTAGAGCACCAGTTGTTCTCCAGTTGGTTCACATGATTTTAGTAGCACCTTTTGTAGTGACTTTAGTCAGCCAAGGCTGCTACATCCTTACTTTTGTTGATGACTTTTCACAATTCACATGGGTCTACTTCCTCCATAATAAGAGTGAAATGATTCATAAAATTCAAGACTTTAAGACTCATGTTGAACACAAATCAAGGAAAGCCATCAAGGTTCTATGGGTGGACAATGAGAATAGATATGTGGAAAAAAAAATTAAGCACTTTTGCAAACTTGAAGGAATCAATGTTCAAAATCTACTAGCATTCAGTCTACACAAGATAGATGTTGCAGCTAGGAGGATTAAGACTCTTAAATCCATGGAAAGTTGCATGATAAAGGCTAAGTCTCTTGATCCTACATTAGAAGTCAAAGCTATTAATAGTGCTACTCACATACTTAACAAGTCTCATCATGTTGCCTTAGATAGGAAGACTCCTTTTGAGGCATGGTGTGGCAGAAAACTAGTTGTGAGTCACTTTAGAGTCTTCAGTTGTCTAGTATGGGAAAACCTATCTTCCTGAGGATGTAAGGCACAAGCACCTAGGCCTTGTACTTTCATTGGGTATGAAGAAAATGCTAAGGCATGTAGACTTATGGATCTAGAGACTCATGAGATCTTTGTGGAGAAGGATGTACACTTTGAGGAAAGTTTTCCTAGCTTATCCTCTACTCCTCTCCACACTTCATACAATGTGGAAATCAATAGTGACACCAACAATAGTTCTTTAAAAAATTCAGACACGTGGGGTTCTATCGACAGTTGTAGCAAGTGATCATACCATTAGTACAGTCCACATGCCTGCATTTCCATAGTGAAAGTTCCAACACAGCATGGTACACGTTGTCTTCTAGCTCTAGCTTTAGTTGATGACTACATGAACCACAGATTTGGGAGACAACCTTGATGATTTGTATCTTCCCTTTGATGAATGTGATCCTTCTACAATTGTTGTGAGGCCTCACTCTGACCCTCATGCCCATTCTCTATATGATCAATCTTCACCAGTTGGCATGATTGTTGATACTTGTGAATAATAGTTGTCAGAGGTATCCTTGTTAGTTGAGTAAATAGATGGTTCATTGGGATAGGTTCAATAGACATCCTTGATAGATTTTCATTTTTTCTTTTTAACATAGTTGGAAGGGGCAAAAATCAACATAAACATAGGGATATTTGAGCAGGTTTCAGGGCCATCATACATTTTCAGGATTTTACCTTTTTCTTTGTTTCTTCCAAAGGGGAGGAACATCATTCTGCACTCATAGACTAGCTTCTTCCTTGAAGCAACACTCACTAGTCAACATTCTTCATTAGGGGGAGGACTACCTTGTCTCTATTCCTCTTCTTTCTTATGGGGGCACTTTTTCCTCTTATGAGGTCTGGATCTTCTCGTTCTTCTCACTATTGTATATAGTGGGTGTATGTCATAATGGGGGGGGTCTTGATTACTCCATCCATCCATGCATCCCTATTCATCTCTCTTTTTGGGGGAGGGTTCTTCCCATGAGGTTTTTCCTCTTTCTCTGCTTTATGAGAGATTGTATTTCATTATTTACATGGGAACCTAACATGGCCTAGTAGCTGAGACCCATCATGCATTTCATCCTAGTTTTCATGAGAGATTAAGGGCATTACCCTAAGTTTCACTTAAGAGAGGGTGTTGGTGTAAATACATATTTACTATTTACACTTACTTAAGTTTACTTAGATTAATGTATTGTTTTATTATTTTGCATTATTTTCTTATTTTATTTTGTGAGATGCTTAGGAGTTTGTGTACCTTTTTTGAGTTGCCATGTTGACAACACAAAAGTACGCAACTCTATTTTAGCACATGTTGTCTACAACACTCACTTGCATGTTACACCTTTGTAGGTCTATCCTCTCATTACCACACTTACTTTCATGATTAATGGAGGATAACCCATATTTGGTGGACATGTGCCTAGTTGTATGACTTATCATGTAGCTAATTTTGAGGCATTCTAGATGCATCTAAGAGGCCTTTATATACAAGCACTCCTAGTGTACTCTTAATACATATTGAATGAATATATATTCATTCTGATCGTACTCTCTCTTTCTAGTCTACATTTGTGCTTTTGTTTGAGTTCTTAGTTCTTGGATGAATTTTTCCCTAAGGAAAATTCTTACACTCTCTTTCCTGCATTTTTCTTCATTTTCTAATTCTTTCATTATTAGCTCTCCAAATTTTATAGGATTACCTATATGTATATCATCTCCTAAAGCAGGATTACACTATGTACTATCTAACTCCATGCCATTTCCTTGACCTATTATTGTTTCAATTTTAGTTGTATGTAAATCTTTATTTCTCTTATCTTCATCCTCAATGAGTAGCATATCTCTTTTGAAATCTTCAAATGTGTAATTATCTCTATCTATTTTAATACTTGCTATATTAAATCCTCTTTGTGTAAGTCACTGCTATTATCAATATTGTCAAAGTTAAAAACTTGGATCAATTCATCAGTTAATCATTCTAGGTTCTCTTTCTCTATCTCATTTGAAATTATCATTTTCATATCTTCATTCTTTGGTGCATCATCCAGAAAGTGGAAATATTGTATTATCTAGGTTCTTTTGTTTTGCTTTGATCCTTTTCCTTTGTATTATGCTCACTCATCTTATAAAAAGGTGATTCTTGAGTTGTGGTTGGTTTCTACCAAAATTTGGTGCATAGATTTATTGCCTCTTTTTTAGTGTCTATGTTCTCTTTGACCTACTCTACCCTTTTTTGCTATGGATTTTTTGTTATTCCTTTTAGGCAGTTAGCATTTTTTCATTCTAGAGACTCCTAAGAGAAAAGAAGTTTATTTTCTATTTCTTCAAGAATCTTAAATTATTATTCTCCAATATCTTTTCTTCTTGGAACCACAATTCCTTTCCCAACATTTTCCTTTCCTAGAACCATCTTTAACTTCTTTCTTGTAGAAACATTACATTTTGTAATTTCTTCTTTTCTCCTATTGATTTCTTTATGGTTTTGATCTTTGTACAAGAGATCTAAAGTCATTTGTGGAGTAGTGCCTTTACACTCTTCCAAATCTAACAATTGAATACTTTCTTTATTGTTTTATGGAGTTATACCCTTTTCCTTTCTTAAGCTTTGAGCATCTTTTCCTTTTTGTTCTTGTAGTATTTCCATTTCTTTCCTTTGATCTTCCTTGGGAATTGACATGAAAATGTTGCTCCTCCCTATAGATGCAGTTGTAGATATTGTTTTATTTGATATGATTTCATCATCCTCCAATTCTATATCACCTTTCATTGTTGTAACCTTACTTGGCTCCAAACAAGCTATCTCATTTATGATCTTCCCCTATTTTACTTTTTTATTTCTAATGTTCATCATAGGAAAGATATCTTTAAGATTCGATGTAGGTTGAAAAATTTTAAATGATATCTTTCTCTCATTATCTAATATGATTATTTTTGATATTTTACCTTCAAATCTATGATATTTCATGTTGTATATAGAGTTATTTGAGATTAACTCAATCCTATTGTGTTTCAAATTTTTATTCTTATCATTAACCAAAAATTTAAAAAAATTGCAATATTTATAAGAAGCATCCATTCCTAACAAATTACTAGTTGAATGTCCAATTTTCCTAAGAATCTCTAAATGCATTAGTTTAGGAGGTAAGGATTGAATGGATATCCAGGTTAGAATGGAGAAATTTAATTGTTCTTCCTTACAATCTAGAATCCATACAATGAATTTAACAACACAACCTTTATAATAGCAATTAGAGACAAAGAGGAAATCTTCTTTTACATATTCATTACTACAGTATATATATATATATATATATATATATATATATATAATCTTACATAATTTTTACTAAATTCCTTTAACCATCTAATGAGATTGGTCATTTCTTATCTTGCCCCATTCCAATATGCAAATACACCAATGCTCTCACATTCTTGCTAGCATTCTTCACTAACTTGATTGCTAATAATTAGAATCTATTCTTCAATTTTATCATTATAGGTTTGTGAAGTCATAAGGGTTTAAATGGGGAATGACATGGAGAGTTGGGAGACCCATTCTTGAGATGTGGTGGGATATATGCATGTTTAAGATGTGATTCAAGTTTAGAATGCTCTACCTTCTAGAGATTGGATCCTTGGATCCTAGCATTAGGTTAAAAAAGAGATCCTTTCTACTGGGAATACAAAGATAATCTATTTTGTGATGCATATTTGGTATGATTATTATTATTATTATTATTATTGTCTAAGCTTATAATGGAGAAAATGATATTAGGGAGAAATATTTCAGAATTCAATTTGTTGTCTGATTTGGAGAAATCTTCTCCTATAATTATTTGAGGAGGTACTCGAGTTTGACTTCCCTTATAATGATTCATTTATAGTTGGAGTGTATTGGCTTGGTTATTTTCCAATTTGGTTCCTCCTCTATTGTTCTTATTAGCTTTAACCATTGGTGAAAACCCTAATCTTTTCATAAATTTCACTAGTAACTTTTGATTGGATGCGTTTTCATTTTTATTACTAATATGATGATTGTACTTTACCTGTGGTTTAATAATCTACTTGAAATTATCACATTCACTAAGGGCTGCAAATGGATTTGATGATTTTATCGTAAATCAAAGATTTACAGAAGGAGAAGCTTTGAAACATGGAGGATCGATGCCATGAATCCCAAACTTATCTATTTCTCTTCTTGATCTTCATGGTGATGTTTCTGGTTGATGCCCTAGGTATTGATTAAGTGCCTAACCTGTTTGGTTTGGTCTAGTCACCATAAGCATTGATGACCGAGCGTGTTTGGTTCACTCTTTATTTTTCTTCATAAATTTTGCATAATTTATGAACTCTGTTGTGCCTTCCATTTTTTATAATGACCATATTTTGCTCAAATTTGATCTTTTGTCCTTGATAGGTTGGAATAATTTCATGAAGATGAAGCTAAGTACAAAATTTTCTTTCAAAATTAATTTATATGGATTTTCACTAAGTGGTTACCAAGTGTTAGTAAATGTCACTCTATTCAATATTAACTAAGAAATCCTTCATATGCCAAATCAATTGGCTGAATGGAAGCCTTGATTGAGTTCAAGTCTCAATCGAGTCACATTATTCTAGTATTCACTGAGTTTAAGTGTTTTTCAAGTTACTAGCTCTGACCGAGTTTTTGTTGGTACTGAGTTCTAATTTCAATTGAGTTCTATGTTATTCAAGTTTCCTTGATGACTGATTTCTTTCATGTACCAAGTAGTCTAGTGATCCTTCTGATGGTCGGTTGCATCTTGGTCCTTCATTGACCAAATTTTCTATGTTTGGTTTCTATTTGGAGCTAATCTTTGTATTTAATTTTGCGATAGGTGTTTAATATTTGTTGAGAGTCAACTTGTGGCTTGATTATGCATTTAATTTAAGGATTTATTTAGTTGGTAATTTGTAATAGACCAACTTTTAGCTATGCAAGTATTTAAGAGGGTCTTGGGTAGAGTCTTAGGCATCATTTTGGAGTCATCAAGAAGTCATTTTAGTTGAAAAGTCTTAGTGTGGAGATATAAGTTCACATTTGAGTCTAGAAATATATTCTTCTTTGAAAGATGTATTATTCTTTGTAATGGCCATAACATCAAAGGCCATACAACTGAACATGTTGAATGTAATCTTCTTGATTGGAATATATGAAAAGTTATCTCTTTGGATCTGAATCTTGTTACTCTTGTTCATTTTCCTTGGTTTATTTGTTTTTTGGGAATTGGATTACCTTGTTTAGGGGTATATCCAAATTTTTATTTCATCATTTATCCATGAATCTAGAAACAAGGCTAACTCCATGCATTATATCTATTATTGTAGCAATCAAATATAGAAGATTGTTAACTAATATTTTGAATAAAGTTACATGTACATTAGGACTTTCATCATCCTTGCTAAGTTTTAAACCCAATGTGACCAGTTTAGGGGCTTGAAATGATTATGAAGTAGAAAGTAATGCCTAATGAGGTTTTTCATGGATGTAATAACTACTTTGACATGAGTGAAGAGAGAACATGAGTTTCCTGAGATATGATACAATTTTTTTAAGTGAATAAATGAATTTTATAGAACCTCCTACTATTCTCACCAATGTCGTCACCTAATTTGATGTCACATATGTCCTTTGAATCTTATCAACTAATCATTAGCATACTTTAACAAATAAAAATGAGTTGATCATTTTGAATTACTTCCATCCTAAGAAAATATCTCATGAGCTACAATCGGTCATTTCAAATTCACTTTCCATGGCTTCCTTAAATTTTTTAATTTACATATTATTGATGAATATCAAATCATCTACATACCAAAAAAATATCAATATTTATGCTATATTACTCAATTTGATATACAAGGTTGTTCATAGACATACTTATTACACTACTACATTTGGGCCCATAAGCCATCGCAAATATGATGGACACTAATCACCCAAGTGACAATAACATGAATTTTCTCTTGTCGGACAAGCATTAGACTTTTGATGTCACAAATTATGATGGAAAAAGATGTCATAACTTGGAGGATGAGAATTGAAAGGGTTCACCTTTATGTTGCCACAATTGTAATAGTAGATCATTGCAAATACAAGGTCTCTCCATTGGGGAAGAACATTGGAAGAGTGATGGGTATGTGATAGTGATGGTGGGAGCGGTGGCTATCCATTGGAACAGGTTTTCGCAATTGCCATGACTTGTTGAATTATAAAAAAAAAATTGGTGGCAAAATTTGAATAAGTATTCCTAGATTCCCCATGAGGAAATCACAAATAATAGGTGAAGTCAATGCCTTCTTGTATGGATTGATTAGTCATGGCATGGTTTTGCCTTTGGTCTTAAGATATTCCTCGTGAATAGCTGAAGTCAATGCATTCTTTTTATGGCTTTGCTAATCATGGATAGGGCACTGAGCTTCTCCAGTTATAATGAGCTCTAAAATATTTCTTATGTTTACTTTGATAATTTAGGAAGAAATACAAGTTTGAGGAGAAAAATAGATTCACATAATTAGTTGTCATGCAATCATAGGTTAATGTTGAGCTTCACTTGGTTTTGAGAATAGTTTAATATTTTCTGCTAGTTAAAGCCAACTTCCCCATTAACATCTAAAATTCATTCATTCATTAATAAAATTCATTTCATATTTTCTACTAATTAGAGCCAACTTCCCCATTAACATCTAAAATTCATTCATTCATTAATAAAATTCAATTCCATTAATAAATTCCCTATTAACATCATACAATTGATTTGATAAAATTTTGAATGCCACTCTGAATCAAAAATGCACATGCAACTGCGTTCTTTACGCATGGACAATAGTGGAGCTGTAAAACTCACCATATTTTCATTTATTTAATAGGTCTATGCAAACCTCAAACAAAAATTTAAACCTTGTAGGGTTTTCTAAGCTCTACCTAATGTCATATGTATATGAATTGAGATTGCATATTTAACTATAGTGTCCTTCTGCATTGCGTAAAGCCAAGAGATTGACACAGTTAGTTGTCATGAAATCATACATTAATGTTGAGCATCACATGGTTTCAAGAAAATTTTAATATTCTCTACTAATTAGGGCAATCATTTAGCCCCACTCCCCCACATTTAGATTCCTTGTTAACATCAAAAATATTTAAGGAAGGATCAATCTTTAAAGTACCTAGAATGTCATCATCTCCTCTTGCTACTCTCAGAAAAAAATCCATCTTCATTGCTCACGAGAAATTTATCACAATTCTTTAGTGATTCCCATAAATCTAACATGAGTACATCCAAGAATGTCAGGACACCATGTCCTACATAAAATGAATTCAATATTACAAAATGCCCCCTAAGAAATAATAGTTCAAGTGAAATAAATACATGAAAAATGAGAGAGAAAAAGAGGACTCTACTTACCAATAGGAATTATCATTGCATTTATGGCCATGCTACCTATTGAGTGAGTTTTTTTTTTGTTCCCTATTGTGCCAAGATCTCTCTATTTATATACATACATAGGTGTACACATATGTGTGTGTTATTATGTATATATACACAAAAGAAGGTATCTTTTTCCAACAAGAAGTTCACAACCATAGAGAGGTTGGATCTTGTTCACAAAAATTTGAGTGGACCATCTAGAATAAGAGGATTTGAACCTATGACCATGCTCTGATACCACTTGTCCACAAAAAAAATAAACATCATCATTGTTAGTTCTTCCATCTAAGGTAATGTATCCAATCCTTGTAATATCATAGGTTGCATTGTTACCAACTCTAGCAATACCACCATTATAGTTTTTGAATTTAACAAACTTATTCATATGACTAGTCACGTGATGTGAACAATCACTATCTACTATCCAATCAAATTTCTTTTCAACTTGGGAAACTAGAGACTTTTCTTCTCTAATTTCTCTATGAAGATCATCTTCCTTAATAGCTAAAAATCTTATCTCGTCATCACTTTCACTTTGAGCTATTTCATTAGATTCCTCATCTTCATTATCATACAAATAATTTCTATCACTCCTAGGCTTAAATGTTTCCTTATACTTTTTCTCTCTTTTAGGATATTTAGATGCATAATGACGAAACTCATTGTATGTCCAACATTTAAAGATATTCTTACCATATTTGTATCTTCTCACAAGAAGTGATATACCTTCTTCAATATTCTTATCTTCATCATATCTAGTTTTAATGCTACTAGCAACATCTCTATGTGTACTTGCTATTCTAGATAGACTTGGACAAACATTCAAGTCATTGAAAGATGACACCACTCTTGTTAGTTCTCTTGACTATCTTAGACCTACTTCTATTGCTCTTAATCTTCCAAGAAACATTTCCTTGGTAAAATCTATAGTGCAGGGTATAAGTAGTTGAATCACCTGAGCTACTTGTTTGAATGGAGCTATCAAGGTTTTCAAGATCTTCCATGCAACCTCATCTTCTTCCTTTTTCCCACCATATATCTTGATTCTAGCAACAATATATGATATCCTACCAACATAACTTCTTACAGATTCATCTTCCATAATGTTGGCATCTTGAAATGCACATATGCAATTCTACAATCTTACTCTCTTTGAATGTTTATCTCATTCAAAAATAGATTCTTTAATACTTTCAAAATTTTATGATATGTTTCAAGTGACTTTACCTAATTGTATATATTCTTTGGAAGAGCTAACAGTAAAGCTTCTCTAGCTCTCATGTTGCACATGAACAAATCTCTCTATGCTTCACTATATTCTTCAATCTTCTCTTCTTTGACAATTATTCATCTTCTCCTTTTGATTGTCATAGTTGGCCCTAACAAATCTAGGACTATTCTTTTTGAAAGGATTTTCCATTGGTCTCCCAAAGTTGTTAAGCTTATCCTTCATGGACTTGAGTCTCTGATACCACCTATTAGAGTGGGATTTTTTTAACACCAAAAGTTCATCAATCTACCAGTGCTTGATACAACCAATCAACTTATAGTACATAGAAGGCAATTCAACCCTTATCATGAATCCTGAGGGGAGCACTAAACAAATTTCCAACAATATAAATATGCATATGTATATATATGTATATACATATATACATATACATAAATTATAGTAATATATGTATTACATCTACATTTTCCTTTCCATTTCTTATAAGATTGTTTCAAGCTTGGGACCTAGTTCAACATCCTTTGCATGGTTTAGAGGTAATGCCATTATGGGAGTGAGAAGAACTTCAGTGAAGAGTTGAGTGTAAGGAGTTACTACCTTGAACCTAAGGGACCCTAAACCTATGCTACATTTTCTAAAGGCACGGGAGAGGTTAATACCATCTTCAATACTTCATAACATTTTGGATCATATAATGATGTCCAAATAGATAATAGTAGTAGATACTTGGGATCCTCATAGGGAGACTATACCAATAGATGAATTGTTACATCCTTGGCTTCCATTGTTGGGCTACCATATGGAACCTTTATATCCAACCATTTATTATAAATTGGGGAATTTACTTCATGACTAGCATGCAAGCAATGCATTTTCCTATGCAATTTTATCACCTTCAAAAATTGTATTTGACCTTGCAAGCTAGGAACAACTGATTATTCATTTTATCATCTAATCTAATGATATTTATATAGGAATTTGTAATAAACCCAAATAATAAAAAACTAGACCAATTTAAATAGGTTATGGCTCTCGCATGTGCCATTCCCATTTATCATATGGTTGCAATGTTAGAGGCAGATTTTTTTCAAAGTGGTAAAATGTTTTGTATCATTGGCTTTGTTGAAGTTATGATTTTAATGAAGTAAAATTTTATTTTCTTAGGGTGGAAAGGACTAATTCACTTTGATCTTCTTGCTAATGAGAGAATAAGAAGTCATCTAAAGGTATCCCCTGAAATGATAAACCATATTTTAGAGGGTACGACTATGGAACAACCTGGGGCTAGAGAGAATGTAAGCTATCTTATGGTGATAGAGCAGTGCCAATTTGAGGTACTTCAATAACAAGTAGTAGCAACAACATATGCTCAAAAAAAAGCCTTAGTTCTCCATGGGTAGTGGGATTCAACGGAATAATTCTATGGGTGCACTTCATTTGAGTTTGGAGGAAGTGATTGAAATATATGCACAAGAACATGTCATCCAATTTTTCCAAATAGTGGGATGCACACATGATGGTCTTTAGGTTTGTGGCTTTGGAACTTTTAGTATCTATCTAGATTTTGTAAAACAACATGTTTTTCACTGGAGATAGATGGGTGATTTTTTCATTGGAGCAGCTAGTTGAGATGCACTATAAATGAATTAGAGGAAATCATTGATAAACCAAGCATACAATAAAGAGGAAACTTTAAAACTTGAATGCTGAAATAAAATCTATCAAGGGTCAAACACCTATGACATAGTTATAACACAATGTGAAGTTGATTTTAGATATAAACAAAAAAAAAAAATGACATAAATAATTCCTAGTTTATTTTGATTGTTGAGAGCTATGCACAAAAGAGGGTGGATGGTGCAGGGACACCTAGTTAAGGCTAATAGAAGACCTAGGGTTCCTAAGTTTTTTTGGCTTGTAGTGGTACTAGCCACACTACTAGAGTAATAAAGGGAGTTGCTTGGTCCTAAGTTGATAAGTTTTAGGTATAGGAAGGCATATTAGGCCTTAGTTTTTCTTAGTTGCAAGAATTATCCATTTTAGGTTAAATAAGGTAATTCTGTGATTTTAAGGGTAGAATGGCCAAATGATAGATTTAAGGTCCTTTTAAAAATTTTAAAGTCCTTTTTAGGCTTTTGGTGAAGTTTAGTAGCCTTTGGGACAAGTTTGAGTGGAACATTCAAAAAGATGTAAAAGTTGCTCAAAAGTTGTCAATATTGTCATTCACAACATTGGCAACTTTTTGTTTCAAAATGGAAACTTTGTGGATGGGGCTTGATAACTATATAAAATATTTAGTGTTAGATTTTGGACAATAATTTAAGGCCATACTTGACTTGATCAAGGTATTGGAAGAAGTTTTAGTTTTGTGTGTATGAACTATACAATAGTAATAACAATTATAGTTCTTGGTTTTCTAAGTTTAGGGTATTTTATTGGATTGAATAAAGTGCGATAACCAGTAGAAATGTTAGTTTAATTAATTTATAGATTCTTTAAATGTTAGATTATAATTTTGTGGATTTCTAGTTATTTGGTTAAATTATTTTGTTTGTTGCCAGTCTATTGTCTTGAACTAGGTTATTGGCCAAGATGGGGTCATAGAGCATCTTGCCTCTGTAGGATATGTACAGACTTTTGGGATTAGGACAATGACTCCATGTACATATTTTAAAGTGATGAAGGTGTTGAAAGCATGAATGCTAATGATATTCCTATGGGGGACTATTGGGGATATGTCACTATGATGATATGTTACATTCATGGCTGAGTCTATCATTGATGTCAACATAGAAATTTTCTATGGTATCTAATAGAAGAACAGTGAAAAGATCAAGTTGGTATGAATAATTAGTTGAGTATTCTCACAATATAAGCTTATAAGAGATAATTATGGGTATCTAGTATATATAGTTAATTTTGGAAGTAGAAATGATAAGCCTAGAAGAAGTTATGTTTAGGTTTTGGTGATGTATGTTGTGAGATAGAGTTTATAGAGGCATGTTCTAGTAAACTTGTTATATCTCTTAGCAGAGTCATTATTTTGAGAATCAAGGTTGAGGGAATGAAGAATACATGTTAATGATGACATGACCAAGTTTACTCATTATAATATTGTGTGTAAAAAATGATATTCTAGTTGCAAGGTAGAAGATTCATGTTATCGCTAAGTGTAATGTGTTCTTAATGTGGTCCTATAATAATTATTTGAGAAGGTCTAATAGTTTACTTAGGGAATTGTTTTGAGGAATCAATATAAAGGAAGGAAATTTTCCTTTATCAAGAATGACATGATTTTTGTTGATGCAAAGATATTGCAAGTTGAGAGCAGAATGCAAAGTTGAGCAGAGCAGTGCAGAATTAAAGGAAACTTCATTGCCAAGGTTTTGCTGAGTGATCTAAGGTTTGATATTTAGATCCAAGGTTTTTGATCTGGTCTACAAGGTTTGATAGTGATTATTTTAGTTCATAGAATAAAGGAAAGAAGAACATAATAGTAAATTGCGTGTTTGAGCAGTGAGCTCTTCTTGTAGTTGAAATTGCATGTTTGGACAGTGGGCTCTTCTTGCATACTTTGTACTACAACTCCTAACAACTTTGGCACAACCCCTAATAGGGTTGGAATCTCTTAGTAGGGATTCAAAGTCTCCTAATAGGGACTCTATGTACTAAATATTGTAATAGACTTCTAATAGGGTCCATCCTCTATCAAGGAATATTTATATTAGTACATCATCTTATGGGCATTATTCCCATTGAGGTTTTCCCTCTAATCAAGGGTTTCCATAGTCAACATATTTTGTGTAATTGTCTATGTATATTTTATTATGGTTTTTGTTTACTTTGGTTGAATGGTTAAGTTTGTTTAAAAAAGATATTTTAATTATCAGATAAATGATTCACTCCCCAAGTTATCTTGGTGGACTATTGTTTCTAACAATTGGTATCAGAGCATCAAGTCCTTGAATATAAATCTTAATAGCTTTGGGAGATTAATGGAAAGCATGTTTAGGAAAGATAGTCCTACATCTATCAGAAGAAATTTTGATACTTGGATGATGGGAATTCATTGTGAGTTATCAAATTTGTGTAATGAGAAGAATATTGAGTTTTTAGATCCAAAATCCTTATGTTGTATACAAGGGAACTAAAGGAAAATCAAAGATAGATCTAGATCCAAAGAAGACATGAAGATCAAGGAAGGTATTTATCTACTTATGAAAAGAGAAAAAGAAGGTATGGAAATTTTTTCTTGTTAGAAATGTAATGAGTTTGGTCATTTTTCATCTACATGCCCTAAGAGAGTAAGGAAAATGATAAAGAGTTCACTTCCTGATTAAGATGAAGAATTTAAAGAAAGTATGAAAAGATCCTTGAAATATTGTGTTAATGAGAAGCATGCATTAGAAGAAACAAGTTTGTTAAATATTATGGAAATTGCAAATGTAAGAATTGATGAGAAATTCTAGATACAAGGGAGAATAGTTGATTACAATTTAGATGATGATGTTGTTACTAAGCCATGGAATGATGAGTTATTTCTTGAGACTAACAATGATTTTTAGAATGAAGGAGAGCCAAGGCAAGAACAAAGCTTGAAACCTTCAAGAGAGCCAAGAGTTGAGATAGCAACTCCTACTTTAGAAAAGAATATGATAAAGAATCACCCATCCAAATAGATCATTGGAAGCAAAGACAAAGTTGTGGTGACAAGAAGTAGAGTTAATGAAGAACTATGCTTGATATCTCAAGTTAAACCTTAGAATTCAAATGAAGCATGTAAAGATTACTATTGGAAACAAGCCATGAAAGAGGAATTGGATCATACAGTAAAGAATGAGACATGGAAGTTGGTCCATAGACCAACAGACAAGAATGTGATAGGAACTAAATGGGTATTTAGAAACAAGATGAATGAATAAGGTGAAGGTGTAATCTAAATAGAGAAAGATTAGTATGTAAAGGTTACTCACAACAAAAAGGAATAGACTATGAAGAAACTTATGCTCCAGTGACTAGAATAGAATTAGTAAGATTATTCCTAGCCTATATAGCATAGAAGAAATTCAAAGTATATCAGATGTATTCAAGTCAACATTTCTGAATGGAGAGATTGAAGAAGAAGTATACATTGAGTAACTTGAGGATATCCTTTGATAGATGACAAAGATATAGTATGTAGATTAAGGAAGGCATTGTATGGATTAAAGAAATCCAAGGTTGGACAAACATTTGACAAAGCTTGGATATAGCTAAGATATGACATACAATAATCTGTATTAGAAAGAAATTGATGATGGTTTGATGATTTTGGTAATATTTGTTGATGATATCATATTTGGAAGAAATGATGAAGAAAGTGAGAAGTTTTTTGAGGAGATGAAGAAAGAATTTGAAATGAGTATGATAGGAGAGATGAAATATTTCCTAAGATTGTAAATTGTATAGAATAAATAAGGAATCTTTATTTCTTAGACCAAGTACTTGAAGGATTTATTGAAAAAGTTTGGTTTATAAACATGAAAACCCATTAGAACACCTATGGTAACTAGACACAAGTTATCTACAAAGAATGAGACACCTATTGTTGAGCAAAAGAAGTAAACATATATGATTAGAGGATTGCGATATCTAACTCACACAAGGCTAGATATAGCAAATGCAGCTAGAATTATTGCAAGATTCCAAGCTAATCCTAAAGAAGAACATTATGCAATAGTCAAAATGATATTTAAATATCTAAAGGAAACATTTGAGTTCAAATTATGATATGAAAAATCTAATGATTTTACTCTATGTGCTTATATTGATGCAGATTGGGCAAACAATATGGATGATAGAAAAAGAAATAGTGGTGGAACCTTTTTTCTTGGAAGAAGATTGGTTTCTTGGTTAAGCAAGAAGTAGGATTATACATCACAAAGTATATTGGAAGTAGAGTATAATGCAAAAGAAAATAATTGCAATCAAGTCATTTGGATGAAGAAAATGCTAAAGGATATAAGAATAGAAATCAATGAACCTATTGTCATACATTATGACAACACAAGGATGATAAATATGTCTAAGAATCTAATGTCATATTCTAAGACCAAGCACGTTTCTATTAGGTATCATATGTTGAGAGAGAAATTTGTAGAAAAGAAAATTCTATTAGAGTATGTTAATGCTAAAGAGAAAATTATAGATATATTCACTATGTCTCTTCCCAAAGAGACTTTTGATTATTTGTGAGGTATGCTTGGGGTTATGCCCCTTCCTACATTAGAGTAGAAGATGCAAGAGTGCATTAGTCGAGTGTAATAGAGCAGCATTGCTGCCTCGACTAAATGTTGATGCTTCCTATATGGGGGAGTATCTATAATGGACAGAGTCATCTGGGACCCTTGTTGGATATTGTTGTGAAAATGTCTTTAAACACTTGAGCTAGTAAGAATCAGTTGTTGCAGAGTTTGATATAGTACAGTTGGTTGCTAGAACCTTTGACATTGATGTCAATGGGGGAGAATTTTGGCATGAAAAACAACATGGAAAAAATAGTATACATAATAGTTGGAAATGTTCACCATAAGTACAACATAGAGTGATAGTTTGAGAGAAATATCATTGAGCCTATATGATTTCAAAAGTAAGTTAAATAGTCTTTTATTGGTATTCTTGGAACTAGATATTTTTTCACCTATGTTGCCATCAATGCCAAAAGGGGAGATTGTTGCAAGTATGAATATTGATGATATTCCTAATGGGGAGTATTGGAGATATGTTACTATGATGATATGTTACACTCATGACTAAATTTTTCATTGATGTCAACATTGAAATTTTCTATGGTATCTAATAGAAGAACAACAAAAAGATCAAGTTGGTATGGATGGCTAGTTGACTATTCTTACTATCCAAGATTACGAGAGATACTTATGAGTATTTAGTATATGTAGTTAATGTTGGAAGTAGAAATGATAAGTCTAGAATACATTATGTAAAAGTTTTGGTGATGTCTATTCTAAGATATAGTTTACAGAGGCATGTTTTGGTAAACTTGTTATATCTCTTAGCAACTTAAAAATTATCTTTAAAATATAGGAAAATCTATCATTTCTTTTTGTAAATAATTTTAAAAAAATATAATCCTAAAATTCATCCATTTCTACACATTTCATTAGTTTACTTCATTTTCAAATTCTAAATAATAATACAAG
Source organism: Cupressus sempervirens (assembly GCA_028749045.1). NCBI lineage: Eukaryota > Viridiplantae > Streptophyta > Pinopsida > Cupressales > Cupressaceae > Cupressus > Cupressus sempervirens. Next base: position 653,617,714 of record CM053784.1, read on the forward strand.
ATTTATGTCATTGAAGTTGAACAGTTATAATTTTTTTAGACTTTTCCTTTGTAAAAGGGTGACACAAGTCTATACTTTTAACTAGATATTCTAGTTGCAAGGTGGAAGATTAAATTTATCACTAAGTGTAATGTGTTCTTAATGTGTTCCTATAATAATTAATTGAGAAGGTCTAATAGTTGACTTGAGGAATTCTTCTGAGGACTCAGTACAAAAGGAAGGAAATTTTCCTTTATCAAGCATGAAATGAATTGTATTGATGTGAACATATTTCAAGAAGAGAGAGATCAAAATGCAAATTTGAGTAGAGCAGTGCAGAAGTAAAGGAAATTTTATTGCATAGTGATTGGTTTAGTTGACAGAACAAAGGAAAGAAGAAGATAATAGTAAATTAAATGTTTGACTAGTGAGCTCTTCTTGAGGTTGAAATTGCATGTTTGGGTAGTGGTATCTTCTTGCATACTTTGTACTACAACTCCTAATAGGGTTCGAATCTCCTAACATGGATTCAAGGTCTCCTAACAGGGACTCTATGTACTAAATATTATAATAGACTCCTAACAAGGTCCATCCTCTAACAAGGAATATTTATATTAGTACATCATCTTGCCAGAATCATTCCCACCAGGGTTTTCCCTCTGATAAAGGGATTCCCTAGTCAACATATTTGGTGCAATTGTGTATTTGCATTTTATTATGGTTGTTATTTAGTTTGGTTGAATGGTTAAGTTTGTTTAAAGAAGATAAATGTTTTAATTATTATATAGTTGATTCAACCACATCCCCCCCCAACCCGACCCCGCCCCCCCCCCCCCCCAATTAGTTATCTTGGTAGACTATTGTTTCTAATAGAAGTGGTCTTAGAAATCAAGGATGGTGTTTTTATTGTGATGCCCTAGGAGAGCTAGAGTTGCATGGCTAGGGATCATAGTATGTTGCAGAAGTGTTAAGAGGGATTGAAAGCATAGATGGCTTCAATAAATTTTTTGAGTAGGATAAAAGCATTAGTATTGAAGCCCCAACTATAATAGGAGGCAATGGTGAAGGTTCCAAATTGGGGAAAACATACTTCTTGTTAGATAGGCATTAAGGTCTTGTAAATTTAGATTTCGAGGAATGATTATAGGTCATACTATATAGACTGGTTCGTAGCCTAAGAACTCTAAAATATTTTAGTTCTATAAAAAGGATATCTAGATAAAGGATTAGTTTAACCATTTGTTAAGAAAATATTAAAGTTATTCAAGATTTTTCTCAAATGTAGGGCTAATTGCTTGTAGCCCTATATGTAAGCATTTTTATGTGATTCTTGGATCTCAATTAGGGTTTCAATGCCAATTGTGGTTGTAAGTGTTGTGGAGGATCTTAATGCCTTCCTAAGAAGTCATACCTCCATTTGGAAGTCATAATTAAGATGTTGGGATAGATTTTGGATTTGGTGAAAATAAAGCAAGAAGGGCTAATGTCAAGCCTAGGAAGTAGTGAAAGAGTTGTTGTTTTACCTAATTGGTGTTCACTATTTTAATGGACTAGGAACTCATAAATAGGATCCTAAGTAGATTAGGGGCAATAAGAAACCCTATTAGGTCAAGAGAAAGACCTAAGGAAACCCTAGAAGAAGTTGGAGGTGAAGAAAGACTAGTGTTACATCAATTGAGAGCTCCAAATGAGGGTGGAGAGCTCTGAACGTTGATGGAGATTTTATTGATGTTCCCTTGTGATAACTACATTTTTTTGTGCTCTTATGATTTCTACATTTCATTTCTATGCCCTTGGTGGAGTTCAATGGAGATCTATGATTTTTTTTTCGTGCCCTTGTGATTGCTGCATTTTGTTATCATTCCCTTTTGATCTCTATGCCCTTTCTCTATGATTTCCTTGTCATGCCATGCCCTTGTGATCTCTTTTCCCTTTCTATACAATATTCTTGAAGGGTAGAAGAGGTACCTGTGTGAATGTTCTTTTCTTTTCCTTCTACACATGTATGTCTTTATATTTCCCCCAACAAGTGATAGAGAAGATTCTCTTTATGTATATGTATGTGTATATATATAAACATACACACACATGTGTGTGTCTATGTATGTATATATAAACATATATGTATATACAGATGTATATATATGTATATACATACATACATATATAGAGATCACAAGGGCACAAAAATGAAATACAAAGATGCAGAAATACATATATGCATACATACATATACACATACATAAATACATACATACTTCTACATATGCAATATTTTTATCAACTTGGAAAATTGTATTTGATCTTTACTCAATCATCAAGAGATAATATAATCTATAAGTATAGATTTCTGCATACTTAGTTTGGTATGAATAATTTTGATTGAATTCATCTATGGAGAGTGAGTCTAATCATGATGATAATGGCTCCACGTATTGTGTCTTTGGAGGAGAGAGACTTAAAAAAGATTAGATGTTGTTTCTAGCTCAAATGTTCCCAATTTTATGTTCACAAATCAAATGTTCTCCCATGGCCCGAGCTAAAACCCTCATTAATATATCCAAAATTAAGGAATAAAATACAATTATGTCCTCAATGGATAATTGAAATGCCATTTTTTTGGAATCCACTTAGCACTACATGTAGATAAATTCAATAAATTCTACCACCATAAAAATTAACTTACATTGATTCTGAAGCTTAGGCCCTAACAATAGTCAAAACGTAAATTATTGTCAAACAATGTGCTGAAAAAAGCAAGAGTACATATTTAGAATGAACATATTTTGGAAACAATAAAGAAAAATATAATCCTCTTATAAATAATTAGAATTATGTTAGAGATGAACTCAAGAAAATGAGAAATTGAGTAATCCAAATTTGATCTTTCAATTACCGCACTCTATCCATCATTATCATTTTATCAAACTACATAACAATTCCATAGATTTATCCAAATAATAAATTACACTCACATAGAAATATCATACCATAATTAAATATAATAATTTATAGTCTAATTTTAAGAAAAATAATAGTCTTAAATGTATATGATGAAATAAATAAACAAGAGTACTAGTTGTAGCAATATAATTTTAGTATTATTAATTATGTAAAACAAAATGTTCAATAAAATAAGTATGAAGTAACATAAATGGATCATTTTTTCGATCCTATTATTACTTAATGTGAATGCATCAAATCATTACTTGGATGATATTATGCATGAGATCTCTACTAAATCACAAGAGATAATATAATTTGTAAGTACATATTTTTGTATACTTAGTTTGGTATGAATAGTTTTGATTGAATGCAAGGATAACTGCTTGTGGGAATTCAAGACATGAATGATTAATTTAATTTATCATAAGTAATGTAAAAGTATGTATGTATGCATGTAAATAAGCTAGCATAGTGAACTGATATAAATACATACATGCATATATGCATACGATCATCATAATCAGTTATTCTTGCATCTAACGAAAGCTATTATATATGAACAAGAGATACATGCTTAGAAGGAAAAGAAAAGTAAATCTACATAGGTAAATCTTCTTTCCTTGAAGAAAATCATAGAGAAAGGACATGGAGATCACAAGGGAACACAATTTTTTTTTCCTAGATCTCCACTGATCTTGACCAACGTTTAGAGCTCTCCGCCCTTATTTGAAGCTCTCTCCCTCTTTCATGTGCAACGCTCCACAATCAATCAAAAGAAATTGAGAATGATTAATGTCACATTTTCTTTTCCTTTTTTGTTTATAATCCATAATCCACAACCCACAAGATCTCTTTGTATACATACATACATAGACACACAAATATGTGTGTGTATGTTTCTATATATACACATATATACACATATATACGTATACATATACATATGCATACATATGTATATAAAATTCATACATACATACGTACACACACACACACACACACACACACACACACACACACACACACACACACACACACACACACACACACACACACACACACACACACACACACACACACACACACACACACACAATATGCTCTTTCTAAGTGTTTACAATTGTTCAAAAAAATTAATGTTTTACAAGAAAATGCACTAGAAGAATTGTTAGCTCAGAAGCAAGAACATGGTGTTCAAATGGTATAGAAAGTGCTTGAGATGAGAGGTTTGAAAGTGAGGCTGTTGACCAATATTGAGAAATCAAATGCTGAAATGAAAGCCATTGATGATCAAACACCTATCCCAGAGTTACAACACAATGTGAAGTTGATTTTGGATATGGTAGAGGTAGATATTTAGAAATTTGATAATAAAAATTTAATAAGGAGTGGCTTTAGAAAGAAAAGTAGGAGAGACTTTAGAAAGATATTGCACAACATAAACAACAACTAGACAACATAGAGGATATTATGGGATCCACTAGATAGAATAAAAGAAAGTGTATTTGCTGTAGGTACTATGACATTGGAATCACTTGCAAGTGTCTTTGAGAATTTACAGCCCAAATATTGACAAGACTACAAGTTGTGCAATTTGTCGTGTATTGCATCTGCATTTTCTTATAAGAGTATTTCAATTATTGGCATAGTCTTTCAGTGATGATCCCAAGTATGAAATGCTTATAAGAGTGTTTCAAGGTTTAGAACCACTTCAAAATCCTTTGCATGGTTTAGAGGTAATGTTATTGTGGCAAGGGCTTCTCCAGGGGAATGAGCCTCATGATTATGGAATTTACACAGAAGTAGAACTAGCTTCTTCAACTCCTTACAGTCAACTCTTCACTGGAGTTATTCTTCAATTCCTTGCATATGCAATTTGATCACCTTGGAAAACTATATTTGATCCTACTGGCTGGGAACAATTAATTGTACATTTCATTATACCTAATCTTATGAAAGTTCTATAGGAATTTGTAATCAACCCAACTAATCAGCAACTAGATCCATTTAACTGTGTTATGAATAGTTTCTTTCTAAAAATATCTACTATGATATGTTTTTCAAAAATTTCTTGTGAACTTTTCCCGTTTTCCTAGTTTGCATTATTTTTGTTTAGGATCTTGAGGTAAGTCACTTAGCATGGGTTAAGTGAGTTTTATTGTTTTATTATTTGGATTTTGGAATATGTATCCAGATGGATTAATTTTTTTTTTGTGCTACAATTTAATAAGCACCTTAAAAAATATCTCTAAGATATGGGTATGTTCAAGATCACAGTGTGCCAAAAAGTGGCGATTTGAAAAACTATAGTTCTGAAATATCTCAAACCATTTCAAAATCTATTCCAACTTTTTTCTCACCCACCCTAATAGTAAATGAAAATAATTAATATCTTTATAAGGTCTACTGTATATTTTGATACCAAACCTATATGGTCAACTTTTAAAACATAAATATGTGCTTTGGACTATTTTAATGTATTTTTACTTCAAACACATAGCTAATGACTTTTTTTTCACCAAAACTTGATCAAATGAAAATGGTTTCTTAAGAATGTCCTTGTCTTTCCATAAATGTAAGATTTGTTAAATTATGGGTTTAGTAAGTAATTATTACTTATTTTCTAATGAAGTTATGTATAAAGTGTTGACTAACACACTACTTGAAAAACAACTATAACTTTCAAATGGTACAACATTTTTTAAATCCAAAAGATGCATCACATTTTATGTTTCTTCTACTAAAAGAAAAAAAAATGAAAAATTTGAATTTTACAAAATTTTGAATTAGTTAACGTGGTCAGACATGAGAGTTTTTTAATTACTAAAAGTCAAAAGTCATTTATTTATTATTTATTTACAATAAAAATACCCAAATATGTGTCACATCCAGGCATGAGTCTACTACTTATATCTAGAATATTATTAAAAATTATTATCATTTGATTTTGATTAAGGTGGTTAGACATACGGACCTACTTATTTTTGTTCTAAATTTTTTGTAATATTTCATTAAAATTCAAAATTTTCACCAACAATTTTTTTTTTGAGCTAAGCCCTAGTAGTTTATAAACTAGATTCAATTTTCCAGAGATTCTTTTCTCTCAAATTTTTGATATGAAGTTAATAATAGTTAGAAAATTGCATGCTAAGTTAACATAACCCTGATTTTTAAATTTTTTATTGCCACTTAAGAGCATAGTTTGGTTGACCATGATCCTACACATATCCATATACATGTTTTGAAGGAAATATAAAGAGATACCTATTTAGAAGGAAAATAAATGAACATTTACATAGCTTTTGGAGAAAACCATAGAGCAAGGGCATGGGAATGAAATCATAGAGGAAGGCAATAACACAACAAAAGAATCACAGAGAAAGGGTACAAAGATCACAAGGTTGCAACATGGCAACAAAATTGTAGAGAAAGGGATCAACAAAAAAATGTAGACATCACAAGGGCATGACAATTAAATTGCAGAGAAAGGGTACAACCATGAAATGCAGAGATCACAACAATGAAATCATAAAGGAAGGGCACAAATATGAAATGAAGAGATCACAGCAATGAAATGCATTGATCACAAGGGCATGGCAACTTTTAGAACTCTCCACCCTCCTTCGCATGCAATTCTCAATAATAAAAACAAATGAGGAATGATATATATATATATATATATATATAATACTCAGATAGGCATCCCTATAATGATGCCAACGTTGTTATTGTGACAATGTAAGGGACAATTACAAAAATAAATAAATGAAAATCACCACAACTTACACCATTGTTGTAAATCTCTTTGCAATTTGACCCCAAATGTTGTAGTGTTAAAACCATTATTCACAAATAAGAAACTATTCTATTGTACCAAGTTCTTGGAGCTTTCTTGAAATTGTATATCACCTTTTTCATTTTGTATACCCTATGTTCTTCTTGCAAAACTTCATACATTTTGTGGAATTTTTAAATACACTTCTAAAATGTCATTCAAAAATTCTGATTGAACATCCTTCTAATAAACCTTCCAATTATTTTGAGCTTCTATAGATAAAACCATATTATTGATATCTAATCTTTCCATGGCTACAAATGTCCCATTGTAGTCTATACCAGGCTTTTGTGTGAAGCCTTTAGCTACTAGTCTTTCCTTGTTCTTTTATACTTTTCCATAAACATTATACTTAGTCATATAAACCCACTTAAGTCTAATCACACCCTTTCCTTTGGAAGCTCTACTAAATCTGAATTTTAATTATTTCCTATTGATTAGAATTCCTCATTCATGGTTGCAATCCATTTATGATCTTTAATAGCATCTTCAAAATAAATTGGATCACCTTGTGCTAAGATTACAAAATTTGTACATAAATCTCATTTCAGCCTCTTGTAGTTCATCATATATGTCCCTAAGGCTCTTTGTCTTCCTTTAAAAATTTATAGACCTTGATCTTAGTGATGTAAGTGTTAGATTAGAGGGTTCACTATTATTATTGCTTGTTGGAGTAGTTATTTTTTGATTGGTAGGTGCTCTTGTAGGTGTTTTAGGAATTTTTTTTGTGTTGTAATATGCACATCTTGAGTTTGGTTATCTTAATTCTCCTTTGGAACACTAGCTACAAGTATAGTTGCTTTATCCAAGCTACCATGCCATGCTTTTTCTTAAACAAATTAAATACCATGACATTATCAGCAACTTTGTGATGGGATTTTATAGCCTATATATCCTAGATGTTCACTATATCCCACAAATATATCATTCTCTCCTCTATCATCCAAATTTTTATCTCCAATATTAAGGTACAAATGAGTATGCCATACAACCAAACACTCTCAAATGTGCTATTTTGTGCTTCTTCTTACTCCAATTCTTTTTGGGTGTTTTCTTTATCAAAACTTTTGTTGGGCATCTATTTAATCTATATGCCAAACATGCAACAACTTTAGCTCAATACTCATTCTGTAGGTTCTTGCCTTTTAACATACCTCATATTATTTCAATAGTTATTCTATTTGTTGTCTCCAGTGTTCCATTCTTTTGTGGAGTGTAAATCACTATAAATTATTTCTATATTCAATTTTCTTTTCAAAAATCTAGAAAATTGGATCAATTCTAAATGTTTTAACATAACATCCACTTTTTTCTCTACTTTTTCCTTAAAATATTTAAAAATAGAAAATATTTCTGAATTATATTTTAGAAAATAAACCCAAACTTCTATGCTGAAATCATTAATTAATGTCAAGAAATAAAGTTTTTCACTTATGGATGGTGTTTGCATTGGTCCAAAAAAACCTAAATGGACTATCTCAAGTGGAATTTTTTAAATTTATGTCTATGTTTCTTTGCCAAAATGCATCTCTTACATGTTCTCTTAAATGGCTCTATTTATGAAAATACATATACCATTATTTTTTTATATAAGAGTTGTAATTCTTTAAAATTTAAATGCCCAAACCTTGAATGTCACAACCAAGATTCATTTTTGCTTTCAAAGCTTTGAAAGTTGATTCAACAACCATTTGTAATATTTATAGATCTAAGAATAGTTTAATTTTAATTTTAAGTGGAAACATCCTATTTTGGGTCATTTCAACTTTTGCAATCAACTTATTGCTTGGTTTCTTTTGTAAAATCACACATTCACCATTTTCAAAATATATTCTATTTCCTTTTTGTAATAGCGACCCAATGCTTACGAGAATTATTTTGCAATCCAATAACATAATATACACCAAGAATATGATTTTCTTCACCTTTTTGAGTTCTTATGCTAATTGACCCTTTTCCCATGATTGATATTTGGTGATCATTCCCCATCTTAACCTCTAATCTTACAAATTCATCTATTGTTAAAAATATTTCCTTATCCAAAGTAACGTGATTACTAAAACCACTAAACTTCTTTGGAAATCTCTTGTGCAACATTACATGTTATCAATATGATGTTTTTCTCACTAGTATTGGGTAGGTTTTTGTTTGTAAAATGTGCCTTTTTCTTATTCATGGTAGATTGTATTTTCTACATTAAGATGCAAAGTGGCCAAATTTATTACCATAATGACATTGGATATTAGATTTATCATACATTTATCTTTCATGATGGTTTTAAGAGTGGAGTTCCCCCCTTCTCCTTGTTGTTGGTCTTCTTTTCTCAAATTGTGGATTTCCTCTCCCCTTTGCTCTTCCAACGTTTATGTCCTTGAATGATTCATCCTTTGTTAATGTGATAAGAGAGATCCCATTAATTCATCTATTGATACCTAGGAGAAATCCTTGTATTCCTTAATGGTTTTCACTCTTGAATCATACTTTTTAGGTAATATTCTAAGTATTTTCTCTAAAAAATTTCAATCTCCAAGGGTTTCTTGATAAGATCTAATTAAATTTACTATTCCTAATGCAAGAGTGAAGAATGCATCTATTTAATTTAAATTGTTCATTTGTAAAATCTCATAATCTCTTCTAAGATTTTTTAATTTATAGAATTTACCTTGCTTGTGCCTTGGTATGTTGATTGAAAATTTTCATAAGCCTACTTTGATCTTGTGTTAGTAGGTACCTTTGGAAATATTGATCCTCCATTTTTGTTGAATGAAAAGTAAGCCCTTAGCATTTTTTTCTAACTTTCTTCAACAAAAGCTTTTTGGCTTGTGAAAATGATTGATATGTGTGCTCATTTTATGATTCAAGGGAACCTATTTTCAATTAATTTCCAAATAACTAGAGAGTGGAAAAAGGGTTTTGATTTTTATAGGCCAATAATCATAAATTTTTCTATTAAAAGTTGGAATTTCAGGCTGTAAAATACTTCCTCTGATTCCTGATATGAATTTCAAAGTAAACATTTCTCCATTTTAACAACTACAAACACTTTCTCTCTTTCCTTACACAATAAAAAAAATTCACTATATATAGTTATAAGCCCAACTATTCAAAAATATCTAAATAAAATCCATTGACTTCATTAATTTAACTCATCCTCTTCTTGTTACATTCTCCTTCTTAGATATTCTATTAAATATGTTGCAAATGATGACATAAATCTATAGAAACTTTGTCTATCTATTTTTGATTCACTTCTCACCCACAATAATCTTCTCATGAGTTGTCCTGATCAACTAGGTTCTAATACTAGTTTAGGCAGAGACAAATAAATGCAAATTTTATGCTTGACAAAGAAAGAATAAACTTAAAAGAAAATTGAAGTTGAGAATAAAAAAAAGTTATATTAATTTTTTAACATAAATTTACCACTTTTTAAGTTAGCTTGCATGTCTTCTCTTTCCTCTAAGAAAAGTAATAATAATCTCATTCTACTACAACTAAGTATTTCCTCTTCTTCAAAAGTTCTCAAAAAGTTAAAGCAAATCCCAAAGCATTTTCTACTAGAAATTGCTAAAGGCCTAGTTAGAGGCCACATCATCTAACATGTATTTAATAGATGACGTTATTGTTATCCTCATTAATAAAATGTCTTATGAATGTTGAGGGAGATAGCATGACTATTATCCTTTGTATAATTTATTTTTTATGAAATCACTAGATCTATCTATTTGAAGCTAGATTTAGTCTTCTTCTATTGTAAAATAGGATCATGGTGATGAACTATAAAAATAAAAATATGAATCTTGTTATAACGTACATACATACTTGCAATTTTTTATATTAAACTAAGTATCTCATTTACATTCATACTATAGAATTAAAAGTAGATTTTTTTTTGGGTAATTAATTGGTATGTGTAGGATCATGGTGTGTCAAAAAGTGTTGATGTGAAAAAAAATTTTTTTTTGAAGACATCTAAAAGCACTTCCAAATCTACTCTGACTTTTTTTCACCTATCCAAGTACCAAACTTGGAAGGTAAGGCTAACCGTTATCGGATATATGATTACATATCAAATATCTGATAATTGGCATAATAATATTATAACATTATAATTATTACAATTATTATACTATAATATAATAATATAAAAATATTATTATTATAATAATTATTATACTATAATATAATAATATTATTATTATATTATAATCATATATTATTATACTATAATAATAATATAATATTTTATCTTATAATATATAGTAATGTAATATAATATATATAAAATATAATATAAAATATAATATAATTCAATATATTATATATTATATATAATATAATAATAAAATGTAAGATATTATATGTTATAATTAAGATATAATATTTAGGGCATATCAGATATCCGATACCTGTGCATAACATAAAACAAAAACATAGATCTATAGGCCCTCTTATTACATTAATTTGGGGCCAGTATTACAAGAGCAATCAGATATACAATTCAAGATCGAATATCAGATATTAAGGTATGTTTTTTTTTTCCAACTCATTTTTAACCTAAATTCAATAGATTTTAGGATGATTTTGTTTGTTTTAGTTGAATCTAGGGTTTTTTTTGAAAAAATTGGTTAAAAGTAAGGTTTTTTTAAATATATATTACGTTTTGCAATTCAATAGGAATGGCTGATTATAATGATGACATCAAGGAAATAATATTCCTTGTAATCCCCCACCAAACGATCTAGTACCCCCACAAAACTGTCCACAAAATGATCCTCTACCCCCTCAAAACCCTCCTTGAATTGAGGATTTGATAAATGAAAATCTCACTGAGTTGAGAGGTTTGCATAGAACATATAATAATGTACCCACATTGGCTCCTATGTTATCCATGTTAAACACCATAGTGGATAACATTGAAACCCTTATGAACCAACAAAATGCTGCTCTTCATTGGCGTGATGAAATGCATGAGATGTTTGATGATGGTTTGGATTATTATGAGGTTGTGGCCCTCAACATAACCAAAGATTATTTGGCTAGCCTTTTTACGAACCCAAAAATGTGTTTACCAGTCAACCCAAAAAAATTCAAACTATCGATTAAATGGTGCACAAATGACACCATACATGCAAAATTTTGGGATCATTGGTGGATGGTCTTTAATATCCCTCCACATGAAAATTTAGGCATACAATTTTATTTCCTTAGGAAATTATATGCATAATTTGTGTTGAAACTTAAAGTGAACTATTGGAGCATGAAGCCCAACATAGGCTTAGGACTAGGAGCTCCTTAGGATAGACCCTCTTCTCAGTAGAAGAAAGCTGGCACTTTTGTGCCCCCCATTGATATCTCTCCTCCTCCTCAAGTGAAACATCCATATATTATGATAGAGGCTAGCTCTTAAACCATCAGAGCCATTCATAAGCTGAGTAGCCTAATGATATCTCAGGCTAGGTCAGTCTTGCCTCCTCGTGTTGATGATGTTGGTGCCAGTTCATCATTGGCTATCTCATCACATGTTTGTGTGACTCACATTTGCATTATGTGCAAGAATATTTGCCTAGGTCCCATAGGTGGTCTTCTTGAGTATCATTTTGTATTAGACAAGGATACACCAGACACATGTGTAGGGGCTATAGACCCTGATGCAAGAGAGGAGGGGAATGCAGAGGCATGGACTCCTTTGGTGTTAGTACATGTATATATTTTTTCATTATTACATGTGATTTAAAGTTAACTTTTATAATAGAGTAATTTTAATTTTTAAGCCACATTAACTTTTATATGTATGTGATCTTCATTCATGTTTAGTTGATGACCAAGGAGGAGCTCAAATAGATTGATGATGCCACACTCTCAGCCATTTCATTTGACCTTGAGACATCTATGGTACATTATGTTGTGTTCAAATTTGTTTTTTCTATTTGATATTGTAGCATACATGGTTGCTAATCTTTCTTTTATCTTGTAGCTACCACCTGTCCTGAGGGGACAAAGTGCGGGGGGTAAGCTAGCACACATTGACAAAGGAGAGGTAATTAGGTGCTTTATATTTGATTAAATGTCAATGCATTCTTGTAAAATTTTTGTGGTAATCCCATTTAATTGCATTCTTTATTGTATATAGGACGTGGCTACTAGTGATGAGCCTATACAGATTTTGCATCATAGATCATTAGGGATTTCCATTCGCACTAAGAGCCCCATTGTATGTATAAGTATCATATATTTTTTATTATCTTTATCTTCATAAATAAATTCAAAACTGATTTTTGTGATATTAACAACTACTATTTTGTATCTCATAGGAGACTCCTAGTGCACATGAGGTTTGATAGGAGAGTTATGTAGATTTGATGATGTGGCCACTCTCTCCTAAGGAGGAGCCTACAAAAGTAAGTTGTAGTTTGAATTCATGATTAAATATGCTATAAATTTAGCATGCTATGAATTATAATGTCATAGTTTAAATTGTAGATTCATCTGACAAACCTATTTGAACATATACAGCCCATAATCAGAGAGGTACAAGCATTTCCAAGGGCATATGAGAGGACTCCTGAACAGCCCAGGAGGTCAACAAGAGAGCTATTTATTATGAAATTTTGATAGTATAAATCTTCATTACAAAAAATATCATTATGCATTTGAGTAATTCAATGTTAGATACAAAGAATCATATAAATTTAGTAGTCTAACTTTGGGCTTTCCTTTTTTGTTTATGTAGGAGGTATCCGATCAACCTAGTTCAATGAAGAGGCTACATTTTGATCATCCACTAGCACCCTAGGATATTATAGTTGTCGTAGGATGCATCATGAGACATTTTGAGATGGCATATGTCACATTGTATATAGAAACATTGATATTATACACATTCTGATGACATGATCAACCACATTTTGTATATGGATCTATGTATTTTAATATATATTTGAGTACTTTGTTTATGGATACATGATCTTTGATATATATTTGTGTAAAATTTTGTCTATGGATACATGCACTTTGATATTTTTTTTTTCATTTATGTATAGAATGATATACATATTAATTTAGTATCTAGTATTGTTCAATTTATTGTGGATCATGTGTATTGTTCATGTTTATGGAATATCATTAATTTTGATTATGTTATATTCGATTCGAATGCAATAATTTTTGAATAACATTTTAACAACCTGTATTATCAAATTTGGATGCAATGTATAATTTGAAGTGCTATCATGACATAAACACACTTGTTAACCTCCTACACAAGGTTCAGATAAACCCAAATTTGATTTTAAACTTCACCTTCAGACCTGAAACTAACTCTTGGCTTCAAATCTAATCTCAACACAATTAAGGACTCCAGTCCTCAACCATGGATTCTATTCCCAACCACCAAGTCATTCATAAATTCATAATCTTTGATAACTAGCACTTCACTTTGTTACTATCCTCATACTACAACTTTTCAATTTCAACATAACTTCAATATATCTCAACTTAAGAGACTTGATTGGATAGTTCATCAATTGCCCTCATGAGATCTAAGCTATTTTAGGCCTCAATATCACCGTCCTATAGCATTCAATAGTTCATTGATAGCCCTCATGAGCTCCAAGTTATGACCCTCAGAATATTGACCTCGAAATGCACTTAGAGCACCTTGGAGACTCCTCGGTACGGGGTGGCCATGTACAATGGATGGTCTTTGTGGCTAGAAAAAGGGTGTTACTAAGGTTCACTTGCCCACCCAAAGCTAACAGAGCTAACAATTTGATGCCAAGATCAGTGGTTTCAAAGGTACATTGTGGTGCACCTATGAACTAAGGCACATTGTGAGTTTTGGGATCGAGCGAGATCACTGTGTCGAATCCAAACGGAATGTGATCTCTTGAAAATAAGATAGGTTATTTTAGGTCTCAACATCACCATCCTATAGCATTCAATAGTTCATTGATAGCCTTCCCAAGCTTCGAGTTATGACCCTTGAAATATCAACCTCGAAACACTCAGAGCACCTTGGAGACTCCTCGGTATGGGGTGGCCGCGAATGATGGATGGTTTATGTGGCTAGAAAAAGGGTGTGACTAGTGTTCACCCACCCACCCATAGCTAATGGTGCTGATGATTCGATGCTAAGATCAACGGTTTCAAAGTTATGCTATGGTGCACCTATGAACTAAGGCACAGTGCGAGTTTTGGCATCGAGTGAGATCACTGTGCTCAATCCAATGGAATGTGATCTCTTGAAAATGAGATAGGTTATTTTAGGACTCAATGTCATCATCCTGTAGTATTCAATAGTTCATCAATAGCACTCACGAGTTTTGAGTCATGACCCTCGAAAGATTGACCTCGAAATGCATTTAGAGCACCTTGGAGACTCCTCGGTACAGGGTGGCTACAGATGATGGATGGTCTCTGTAGCTAGAACATGGGTGTCATTAGGGTTCACCCACCCACTCAGAGTTAATGACACTAATGATTCAATACCAAGATCAATGGTTTCAAAGTTACACTGTGGTGCACCTATGAACTGAGGCACACTGCTATGCCAAATCTAAACGGAATGTGATCTCTAAAAAATGAGATAGGTTATTTTAGGTCTTAGCATCACCATCTTGTAGCATTAGATAGTTCATCAATAGCCCTCATGAGCATTTGAGTTATGATCCTTGAAAGATCAACCTCGAAACACACTTAGAGCACCTTGGAGACTCATCGGTACGGGGAGGTTGCGAACGATGGATGGTCTCTGTGGCTGAAATAAGTGTGTGACTAGGGTTCACCCACCCACTCAGAGCTAATGGCATGATTTGATGCCAGGATTAGCGATTTCAAAGTTATGTTGTGGCGCACTTATGAACTGAGGCACACTACGAGTTTTGGCATCAAGCGAGATCGTTGTGCTGAATCCAAAAGGAATGTGATCTCTCAAAAATGAGATAGGTTATTTTAGGCATCAACATCACCATCTTATAGCATTTGATAGTTCATTGATAGCCCTTATGAGTTCTGAGTTATGACCCTCGAAAGATCAACCTTGAAATGCACTTAGAGCACCTTGGAGACTCCTTGGTATAGGGTGGCCACAGATGATAGATGGTCTCTGTGACTGGAACAAGGGTGTCACTAGGGTTCACTCACCCTCCCAAAGCTAATGGCACTAACAATTTGATGCCAAGATTAGCAGTTTCAAAGTTACACTATGGTGCACCTATGAACTGAGGCACACTACGAGTTTTGGCATCGAGCAAGATCACTGTGCCGAATCGAAACAGAATGTGATCTCTCAAAAATGAGATAGGTTATTTTAGGTCTTAGCATTACCATCTTGTAGCATTTGATATTTCATTGATAGCCCTCATGAGGTTTGAGTTATGACCCTCGAAAGATCCACCTCGAAATGCACTTAGAGCACCTTAGAAACTCCTCAGTATAGGTTGGTTGTGAACTATGGATGGTATCTATGGCTAGAACAAGGATGTAAATAGGGTTCACCTGACCACCTAGAGTTAATGGTGTTGACAGTTCGATGCCAAGATTAGTGGTTTCAAAGTTATGGTGCACCTATGAACTAAGGCACACTGTGAGTTTTGGCATCGAGTGAGATCACTGTGCCAAATCCAAACAAAATGTGATCTCTCAAAAATGAGATAGGTTATTTTAGGCATTAGCATCACCATCCTATATCATTTAATAGTTAATCAATAGCCCTAATGAGCTCTGATTTATGACCCTTGAAAGATTGACCTCGAAACACACTTAGAGCACTTTGGAGACTCCTCGGTACGGGGTGGCCGCAGATGATGGATGGTCTCTGTGACTGAAACAAGGGTCTAACTAGGGTTCACCCACCCACCCAAAGCTAATAACACTAAAAATTCAATGCCAAGATCAACAATTTCAAAGTTATGTTGTGGTGCACCTATGAACTGAGGCACACTATGAGTTTTGGCATTGAGCGAGATTGCTATGCCGAATCCAAATGGAATGTGATATCTTGAAAATGAGATAGTTTATTTTAGGTCTCAGCATCTCTATCTTGTAGCATTTGACAGTTCATCAATAGCCCTCACAAAAATAGAGTTATGACCCTTGGAAGATCGACCTTGAAATGCACTCAGAGCACCTTGGAGACTCCTCAGGACAGGGTGGCCGCAAATGATGGATCTTCTATGTGGCAAGAACAATGGTGTGACTAGTGTTCACCCACCCACCCAGAGCTAATGGTGTTGACAATTCGATGCTAAGATCAATGCTTTCAAAGTTATGTTGTGGTGCACTTATGAACTGAGGCATAGTGCGATTTTTGGCATCGAGTGAGATCACTGTGTCGAATCCAAATGTAATGTGATCTCTAAAAAATGAGATAGATTATTTTAGGACTTAGCATCACTATCCTATATCATTCAATAGTTCATCGATAGCCCTCACGAGCTCCGAGTTATGACCCTCGGAAGATTGAGCTTGAAATGCACTTAGAGCACCTTGGAGACTCCTCGGTTCGGGGTGGCTACGGATGATGGATGGTTTTCGTGACTAGAAAAAGGGTGTCACTAGGGTTCACTTGCCCACCCAAAGCTAATGGCACTAAGGATTTGATGCCAAGATTAGTAGTTTCAAAGTTACACTGTGGTGCACCTATGAACTAAGACGCACTATGAGTTGTGGCATCGAGTGAGATCACTGTGTCAAATCTAAAAAGAATGTGATCTCTCAAAAATGAGATAGGTTATTTTAGGTCTCAGCATTATTGTCTTGTAGCATTTGAAAATTCATTGATAGCCCTCACGAGCTTTGAGTTATGACCCTTGAAAGATCCACCTGGAAATGCACTTAGAGCACCTTAGAGACTCCTATGTATAGGTTGGCTGTGAACTATGGATGGTCTCCATGGCTAGAACAAGGATGTGAATAGGATTCACCTGTCCACCCAAAGCTAATGGTGCTGACAATTTGATGCCAAAATTAGTGGTTTCAAAGTTATGTTGTGGTGCACGTATGAACTGATGCACACTGCGAGTTTTGGCATCGAGTGAGATTGCTGTGCTGAATCCAAATAGAATGTGATCTCTCAAAAATGATATATTTTATTTTAGGCATCATCATCACCATCCTATATCATTTGACAGTTCATTGATAGCCCTCATGAGCTCTGAGTTATGACCCTTGAAAGATTGACCTCGAAACGCACTTAGAGCACCTTGAAGACTCCTCGGTATGGGGTGGCCGCAGATGATGGATGGTCTCTATGGCTGAAACAACCATGTAATTAGGGTACACCCACCCACCTAGAGCTAATAACACTAATAATTAGATGCCAAGATTAGCAGTTTCAAAGTTACGCCATGGTACACCTATGAACTAAGGCATACTGCAAGTTTTGGCATTGAGTGAGATTGCTATGCTGAATCCAAATGGAATGTGATCTCTTGAAAATGAGATAGGTTATTTTAGGCCTTAGCATCTCCGTCTTGTAGCATTTGATAGTTCATCAATAGCCCTCATGAGCTTCAAGTTATGACGCTCAAAAGATTGACCTCGAAATGCACTTAGAGCACCTTGGAGACTCCTCGATACAGGGTGGCTACGGATGATGGATGGTCTCTATGGCCTGAATAAGAGTGTGACTAGGGTTCACTTGCCCACCTAGAGCTAATGGGATTGATGATTCGATGCCAAGATCAACGATTTCAAAGTTATGCTGTGCTGCACCTATGAACTGAGGCACATTACACGTTTTGGCATCAAGTGCCGAAACCAAACAGAATGTGATCTTTGAAAAAAGAGATAGATTATTTTAGGCATCAACATCACCATCCTGTAGCATTTGACAATTTATTGATAGCCCTCATGAGCTTTGAGTTATGACCCTAGAAAGATCGACCTTGAAATGCAGTTAGAGCACCTTGGAGACTCCTCGGTACATGGTGGCTATGGATGATGGATGGTCTTCATGGCTAGAAAAAGGGTGTCACTAGGGTTCACTTGTCCACCTAGAGCTAATGGCACTAACAATTTGATGCTAAGATCAGCACTTTCAAAGTTACGTTGTGGTGCACCTATGAACTGAGGCACACTGTGAGTTTTGGCATCGAGCGAGATCACTATGTTGAATCCAAACAAAATGTGATCTCTCAAAAATGAGATAGGTTATTTTAGGTCTCAACATCATCATCTTGTATCATTCAACAATTCATTGATAGCCCTTACGAGCTCTGAGTTATGACCCTCAGAAGACTGACCTCAAAATGCACTTAGAGCACCTTGGAGACTCCTCGGTATGAGGTGGTCGTGGATGATGGATGGTCTCCATGGCCTAAAGAAGGGAGTCACTAGGATTCACTCACCACCTAAAGCTAATGGCACTGACGATTCGATGTCAGGATCAATGGTTTCAAAGTTACGTTGTGGTGCACCTATGAACTAAGGCACACTGTGAATTTTGGCATCGAGCGAGATCGCTTTGCCGAATCCAAATAGAATGTGATTTCATGGAAATGAGATAGCTTATTTTAGGTCTTAGCATCATCATCCTATAGCATTTGATAGTTCATCAATATCCCTCATGAGCTCCAAGTTATGACCCTCTAAAGATTGACCTTGAAACACACTTAGAGCACCTTGGAGACTCCATGGTACGGGGTGGCTGCAGATGATGGATGGTCTCCATGGCTAGAACAAGGATGTCACTAGGGTTCACTCGCTCACCTAGAGCTAATGGAACTGATGATTCAAATAGTTCCAGCTATTAGGAGTTAGATTTTGAAAAGTTGTCAAGAAAATTGCAAAAGTTGCTAAGTAACTTTTTGCAATTTTTGCAATTTTTGTGCTAAGACAAGTTTTATTGCAAATTTGTTTGCAAATGGAGTCTACAAACTCCTAGGGACCCTAATAATGTTCTAAACATCTAGACTAACCTAAAAAGCATGGAATTTACCAAAAATCCACTTTATTGGACGAATTGATGGCCCAGGCTTATAGTTGCACCATGGGGTCTTGTGTCCATTACAAATGTGGATGGTCACAAGGAGATCATTAGATCTATCCCTAGAACTTATTACATCAAGAAAAGAAAAATTATTAGGTTCTTTGCACTAGTGTTCCATGTGTTGATGTGATAAAAAAGTGCATAGAATGGTTAGTGATTGTGCATACCTCATGTATGCATTACTTGATTTATTTATTTTTGATGAGATGTGGTTGGTATGTGATCAATTAATAAGCTTTCTTAGCATGAGAATTTTTGCATAATCAATCCGTTTTCCTACTAATTCAAATGGGTGTGCCTAAGGGTTCAACATGTTTGGGTGATATTGAATCCACACAAAAATTAGTTGCTCTTCTAGAGATGCTAAAGGGTGTATGCAAAGGGACTAGCACCCTTTAATATTATAGAATTTCATTTTTTTGCATTTTTATGGCTATGCATTTGGAAACATGTCATGCATTCTTGAAAATTAATTTTATTAGATGTAGTAGGTATGTGGATGATCAACAACCCTATATTTCATTAATGTTATTGGACTAAGAACCAGTTTTCCTCTCAGTTGGAAGGGTGAGCCTAAGGGTTCAACACTAATGGGTGATGTTGAACCACCTTGGTAATGACTAGTTCATTTGGGAAGGCCTGAGACTACATGCTTATGGATTGTTGTCAATTTTACTCTTGTTTCAAGGGGTGGGCCTAAGAGCTCAACATGTTTTGGTGATGTTAAATCACCATATTAATGAATAGCTCGTTTGGAGATGGTAGCTAACCAAAGCTTAGAAGATTATTTTTATAGTATTGTAAAAGTTTTTTGTGAGAATCTTGCTACTAAAAATTCAGAGTATATGCAATTTTCCTAATGATTTTAAGCATGGTAACCAATGGAGGAAGAGTTGGAATGGTTGTAATAATGCATGGTAACCATGATGAACCAACAAAAAGGAGAAACACTATGAACCATGATGGGCTTGAACATGAAGATAATTATGGAGAGGATCAAATGCAACATGTTGCTTCAGTCCCAAATGTTGACAATAAACAAGGGTTTCACTTTGACAATATACAAGATCACATTATTAGAATAAAATAGTAAGTAAAATATACAATGGAAACCTCACACCATAAAAAATAATAAAATGCATTGATAAGACTTGTAGTAAAAGGCTTACACAATATTAGCATCATAAAATCACTTTTTGTTTCAATGCCTCAATTCGAATGAGTATTCAAACTTATTGACACCTTCCCCAAATTGTTTTTAAGAAATCAAGTATTCTAATTGTTCATCTGTACTTTCTAGATTTTTCTTATTTGATTAGTTTGATAAAAATAGTTTTAATAATCATAATGTCAGCTCTATGTCAAATAAGAAAAAAACAAAACTTGTAGTAAGATATCCGCAAGCAATTATCTTTCATATAGTTATAAATGCTCTTAAAATTGTCCTTATAGCCTTGTATCACATGAAAATATGATTTGCAAGAACTTGTTCAATATCTTCCTCTTATAATTCCTTATAAAGAACCTACCAAAATACAAATTAGAATGTGAAACTAATTTAACCTATCTTTTTCATTATTACAAAAAACATATACAAAAGAAGTTCACATTTTACATAATAATACATCATAATTCTTAGGAATTCTCCCCAACACCACACCCACCCCCTCGCCCCCCTGCCGCCCACTCTTCATGATGTGCCTACATTCCACTATCATAAAAAAATTAGTAACTTATTGTATTAAACAAGATAATCACCAGTTCATTGAATCATTATGAAGAAAATAACATAAGAAGTAAATATACCTAGTCGAGTGTTCCAGTAGGGCCCTCTCTCTATTTTAGAGTCTCCAATTGGGCTTCATGATTAGCATTAGCAATAGTAAAAAGTTCTTTTACTTTTGGTCTTCCTTGATGCTTCAACTACTTTACATTTGTTGCTATAATAAGATGCAAATATATGAGAATTATTTTGTGCTTCTGATAGTCTTCAAATGTAGGAATTCTATTCCTTCTAAACATGTATGTTCATAGCCATGTTCCAGTGAAAACTACTGAACTAGTAGGATATATGAATCCATCATCATTTGTGATCAGTTGTGCAAGTTTTTGTTTACCTCTTACACAACGTACTAACCAATAATCAGATTTCTCATCATTCTCCTATGGTGGAACCAATGCAAAGACATGTCCTAGCTGAAGTAGATTTGATAGATGGTTATGCTTAAGTGAACTTTCCATGTCATCATTTTTGATAGAGGGTATGATAGAAAATGGAGTAAGATAATGTGGAGCCCATGTGTTCATCCACTCACTTGACTCACAATGATCCCAATCAAACTAAAAGCAACTAGGACAAAAGGAAGCTAGCTGTCATGTCCAAATGGTCCATGTACTAGAATTAGAGCTTTGAAATGAATGCATTTTTGATGAGTCTCTCACTATAGCA
Organism: Cupressus sempervirens; assembly: GCA_028749045.1. NCBI lineage: Eukaryota > Viridiplantae > Streptophyta > Pinopsida > Cupressales > Cupressaceae > Cupressus > Cupressus sempervirens. The sequence goes on from CM053784.1 coordinate 653,639,914, forward strand.
CAATATGATCTATTAGCTATGGACCCTTCCTCAACCAACCAAAAGAACTTGCATACCACTGAATAAGAAGTCCCTCCCTATGATAATGCTAAACTACACCAATCAAAAATGCTACGAGCATCAAGAAGCTCTAATGCTAAAATTTTTAGTTGCTCCTTAACTAGAGCTCTCTTCACACATGCCCCTACTCCATCATGTTCCCCTTTTCCATGGCCAGACTCAAAACAACTCCAAATATGCGCCACTCCTCTCTCTATGTTCACCGTACACAACCAATAAAACATGTGAGCATTCTTGAATTGACTTGTACAGTTATCTGATTAAATGATATGTCTATCCATAGCAATTGCATGCTCATGTAAGAAATTAAAATAATTCTGGAAACAATGTTGCAAAAACTTGTGAGAGTGAGATCTATCATCACTCATATAAAAATGATACTTTCTAATAATCTTTTGATTATCTTCCGCACTATCAGGGGCATGCCTATATGTTATGTGAAAAAAAATATCAATTTCAATGGAGTTGTAATACTAAGATTGTGTCTCATTTTGAGGTTGCAATGTGTAGTTCTCAGCAAAATCAATAGCTGATATAATAGTGCCAATGGGAAAAATCTCCTTACACATTCTAAATTGTTGATTCAACCACAGAGACCTGTGGCTATGTCTTGCATACTTGTAAAAAATATTTTCCTTGAAATCCAAAATAAAACTAGCCACACTAATATCTTTTCCAACCAATTCACATCTAGAGCTCTCACCCCCACTCTTCAATGTGTATTTCACCATTTCATATACCTTTTTATTTATTTATTGTCTTTCCAAGATCTTGTTTGCATGCCTCATGGTAAAATGTGTCAATCTTGGATAAGCCACCACATTTTGAACACTTCTCATTTAAGCAAGCATTTCTATAAAAGAAATAACCATCAACTCTAAGACATAAAAGTTGATCTAGCAAGTTTGTTGATAATTTTGGAAGCCCACTAGCACCACAATCCTCCATCATTTTTTTACTATGCAAAGTAGAATGGATGGAGTGTAATAGTTCATGGTGCATAGAAAACTCAACATGATATTTGCAACAACATGTATTTCAAATTTTGAGTGGCACACAATAAAATGGCTTCAAAGATTCAAAATCCCTTTGTGATATATGAAGACTTGGATGACTCTCTCTAAATTGTTTGAACAACATAGTTTGACTTACCTCCAAATAGTGTTTAGGATGTGGCATGCGGTCTCTGATGTTAATTCTCAACTTTAACACATGTTTAGCATTGGGTGATACTCGTGAGCTAGAGTGCCAAAATTGTGTAATTTCTTCCTTCACATCATCAGATAGCTTCTTATCAAAATGTTGATGTCTCCCACCAAATGCCCATGTTTCATTTTTAAGAGGATCATCAATTTTCTCTCGTTGACTAAGTGCTCTTCTTAAAGTAGTATGATTTAGATTCCAATCAATACAAGTTTATCTCATAAATCTACCCTTTCTCAAATGATGACTTACCAAAGAGGTTGTAATAACCCTTCGAGTAGCTTTGTTATCATTCTCTGTGCTATTTTTCCCAATGTTATCGAGAGCACTGAAAAGATTTTTCACAATAATGGCATTTCCTTCCAAATTTTTATTGACACGAATCTTCAATTTGGCAAGCATAGGTTTCATCTTTTGCATCTTTAATAAGTGCATGAAAAGCTGACATTGCTCTACCACTGTCTTATTGCTGAAAAACAAATTATATAGTCTTGAAGCCCATAACTAAATGGTTCTTTCTGATTTTTTCCCTTCCAAATTGGAAATAATTGTTTCATCAATTTCAATTATCCTTTTTGGTGTTTTAGAACCTTCATGTTGATTATAATTAGAAGATATGTAAGGTTCTTGTGCATTGTCATGTTCGACAAGGTCAATTATGCAATTTACATTATGACTTGGTAACATTTCATACTAAAAATTTTCATTCTTTAAATTTTCAATTTCAGCATTATCATTTTCAATAGGTACATTTTCATTCTCCAACTATACATATTCATTATCTGACTCTATGATTTCACCTTCGACTAATTCATCATCAACTTGACTCATATTTAACATACCCTGTCTTTTTCTTTGGCGTTCCATTTTGTTCCTTTCCCTATATGCTGCAATGTCTTCATTGGATACCTTCCTTTTGTGTTTAGCCTTTCGACGACTGCTGATCCCCATTCAGATGACAATATCAAACACTTAGGGTTATATTTTCAAACTTTGTTCAATTGGTTGGGCCCCAAAAAGTGAGTTTTTGTAAAACCCATGAAAAAATAAATCAAAAAGTGATGTTGTTAGATCTGTAGGGATAGAAATTATGTTAGAAAATGATGCCAGTAATATTAGATATCTAATTTGAAATCGCATATCTGATATCAAATCGGATATTAAATATTCTTACAAAAATATTTTGGAGGGAAACTTGAATCTATGAGTTATAGTTTGTGACTTTTCAATTATTTGAGTTATATTACTATGTGGAGATATATTATAATATATTATATATATATAATAACGTAACATAAAGATATAACATATAATCTACTAATAAATAATAATATATTATGTTATTCTTATTGTAATCTATAAACATAATATATATTATTATATTATATTATTATTATTTTTCCTATATTTTTATTAAATATAATAACGTAATATATAATATATATATATGTTATTAATATATCATAATATATTATGTTATTAGTATTATAATCTATAAATATAATATATATATGTCAAAGGGGGTCATATGGTGACCTATGACACCATTCGACCAATTAAATGATGACATATTTTTCTAGGGGTCCTAGGACCCCTATGGACATATTAGAATACTTCTTATGGGTTGAAGGGGGTCATAGGTTGACCTATGACCCCCTTCAGACCATTACATGATGACATATGTCCCTAGGGGTCCTAGGACCCCTAGGAACATATAAGAATGCTTTGTATGAGTCGAAGGGGGTCATAGGTTGACCTATGACCCACTTCGACTCATTACATGATGACATATGTCCCTAGGGGTCCTCAGACCCCTCAGGATATATTAGAATCCTTCATATGGGTCGAAAGGGGTAATAGGTTGACTTATGACCCACTTCGACCCATTAAATGATGCCATATGTCCCTAGGGGTCCTAGGACTGCTAGGGACATGTTAGAATCTTTCATATGGGTTGAAGGGGGTCATGGGGTGACTTATGACCTCCTTCCACACATTACATGATGACATATGTCCCTAAGGGTCCTAGTACCCCTAGGGACATATTAGAATCTTTTATATGGGTCGAAGAGGGTCATAGGTTGACCTATGACACCCTTCGACCTATTACATGATGACATATGTCCCTAGGGGTTCTAAGACCTCTAGGGACATATTAGAGTCCTTCCTATGTGTCAAAGGGGGTCATAGGGTGACCTATGACACCCTTCAACCCATTACATGATGACATATGTCTTTAGGGTTTCTAGGACCCCTAAGGACATATTAGAATCTTTCTTATGGGTCCAAGGGGGTCATAGGTTGACTTATGATGCCCTTCGACCCATTAAATGATAAAATATGTCGTTAGGGGTCCTAGGACCCCTAGGGACATAGTAGAATCTTTCTATGGATCGAAGGGGGTCATAGGTTGACCTATGACCCAGCTCGACCCATTAAAAGATGACATATTTCCTTAGGGGTCATAGGAACCCTAAAGACATATTAGAATACTTCCTATGGGTCGAAGGGGGTCATAGGTCACCCTATGACCCCCTTTGACACATTATATGATGACATATTTCCCTAAGGGTCCTAGGACCCCTAGAGACATATTAGAATTCTTCCTATGGGTCAAAGGGTGTCATAGGTTGACCTATGACCCCCTTTGACCTATTACATGATGACATATGTCCCTAGGGGTCCTATCAAAGGGGGTCATGAGGTGACCTATGACACCTTTCGACCCATTACATGACAACATATGTCCCTAGAGAAATATTAGAATCCTTCGTAAGGTTTGAAGGAGGTTATAGGTTCACCTATGACCCCCTTAGACCTATTACATGACAAGATATGTCCCTAGGGGTCCTAGGACTCCTAGGGACATGTTAGAATCCTTCATATGGGTCAAAGGGGGTCATGGGGTGACCTATGACCTGCTTTGACCCATTACATGACGACATATGGACATGTTAGAACCCTTCATATGGCATGAAGGGGATCATGGGGTGACCTATGACCCCCTTCGACCCATTAGATGATGACATATGTCCCTAAGGGTCCTACGACCCCTACAGACATAATAAAATCTTTTTTATGTGTTGAAGGGGGTCATAGGTTGACCTTTGACCCACTTTGACCCATTAAATGATGACATATGTCCCTAGGGGTCCTAGGACCCCTAAGGACATGTTAGAAACTTTCATATGTGTCGAAGGGGGTCATGGGGTGAGCTATGACCCCCTTTGACCCATTAGAAGATGACATATGTCTTTAGGGATCCTAGGACCCCTAAGGACATGTTAGAACACTTCATATTGGTTGAAGGGGGTCATAGGGTGACCTATGACTCACTTTGACTCATTACATGATGACATATGTCCCTTAGGGTCCTAGGACCCCTAAGGACATATTGGAATGTTTTTTATAGGTCGAAGGTGGTCATAGGGTGACCTATATCCCCTTTCGACCAATTACATGATGACATATGTCCTGATGAGTCCTAAGACCTCTAGGGACATATTAGAATGCTTCATATGGGTCGAAGGGCATCATAGGTTCACCTATGACCCCCTTCAACCCATTACATGATGACATATGTCCCTAGGGTTCCTAGGACACTTAGGTACATATTAGAATCTTTTGTATGGGTCGAAGGGGGACATAGTTTGACCTATGACCCCCTTCAACCCATTACATGATGACACATGTCCTTAGGGGTCCTAGGACCCCTAGGGACATATTAGAAGTCTTCTTATGGGTGAAAGGGGGTCATAGGGTGACCTATGACCCCCTTCAACCCATTACATGAGGACATATGTCCCTATGGATCTTGGGACACCTATGGACATATTAGAATATTTTGTATGGGTCGAAGGGGGTCATAGTTTGACCTATGACCCCCTTTGATCCATTACATGATGACATATGTCCCTAGGGGTCTTAGGACTGCTAGGGACATATGTCATCATTTAATGGGTCGAAGTGAGTCATAGGTCAACCTATGACCCCCTTTGACCCATAAGAAGGATTCTAATGTCCCTAGGAGTCCAAAGACTCGTAGGGACATATTAGAATGCTTCCTATGGGTTGAAGGGGTCATAGGGTGATCTATGATCCCCTTAAGCCCATTAAATGATGACATATTTCCCTAGGGGTCCTAGGACCTCTAGGGACATATTAGAATGCTTCCTATGGGTCAAAGGAGGTCATTGGTTGACCTATGACCCCCTTCGGCCCATTAGATGATGACATATGTTGGACATATTAGAATGCTTTGTATGGGTCGAAGAGGATCATAGGTCAACCTATGACCCACTTCGACCCATTACATGATGACATATGTCCCTAAGGGTCCCAGGAACCCTAGGTACATATTAAAATCTTTCGTATGGGTCAAAGTGGATCATAGGTTGACCTATGACCCACTTCGACCCATTAAATGATGACAGATGTCCCTAGGCATCCTAGGACCCCTAAGGACATATTAGAATGTCTTATGGGTTGAAGGGGGCCATAGGTTGACCTATGATCCCCTTTGAACAATTACATGATGACATAATAGATTGCTTCGTATGGGTCGAAGGGGGTTATAGGTTGACCTATGACCCACTTCGACCCATTACATGATGACATATGTCCCTAGGGGTCCTAGGACCCCTAGGGACATATTAGAATCCTTTTTATATGTCGAAAGGGGTCACAAGTTGACCTATAACCCACTTTAACTAATTAAATGATGACATATGTCCCTAGGGGTCCTAGGACCCCTATGGACATGTTATAATCTTTCATATGGATTGAATGGGGTCATTGGGTGACTTAGGACTCCCTTCCACCTATTACATGACGATATATTTCTCTAGGGTCATATTAGAATCCTTCCTATGGGTCGAAGGGGGTCATAGTTTGACCTATCACCCACTTTAACATATTACATGATGACATATGTCCCTAGGGGTCCTAGGACCCCTACAGACATATTAGAATGCTTCCTTTGGGTTGAAAGGTGTCATAGGTTGACCTATGACCTCCTTTCGACCCATTACATGATGACATATGTCCCTAGGGGTCCTAGAACCCCCAAGGGCATATTAGAATGCTTCTTATGGGTCGAAGGGGGTCATAGGGTGACCTATGACTCCTTTCAACCTATTACATGATGACATATGTGTCTAGGGGTCCTAGGACCCCTAGGGACATATTAGAATGCTTTATAGGGGTTGAAGGGGGTCATAGGTTGACCTATGACCCCCTTCGACCCATTACATTATGACATATGTTCTGAGGGGTCCTAGGACCCTAGGGACATATTTGAATTTTTCTTATGGGTCTAAGGGGGTCATAGGTTGACCTATGACCCCCTTTGACCCATTACATGATGACATATGTTAGAATCTTTCTTATGGGTCGAAGTGGGTTATAGTTAGACCTATGACCCACTTCACCCCATTAAATGACGACATATGTCCCTAGGGGTCCTAGTACCCCAAGGGAAATGTTAGAATCCTTCATATGGGTTGAAGGGGGTCATGAGGTCACCGATGACCCCGTTTGATCGATTACATAACGAAATATGTCTCTAGGGGTCCTAGGACCCCTAAGGACATGTTAGAATCCTTCATATGGGTCAAAGGGGTCTTAGGGTGATCTATGACCCCTTTTGACCCATTACATGATGACATATGTCCCTAGGGGTCCTAGGACCCCAAGGGACATATTAGAATCTTTTGTATTGATAAAAGGAGGTCATAGGTTGACCTATGACCCACTTCAACCCATTAAATGATGACATATGTTCCTAGGGGTCCTAGGACCCCTAGGGACATGTTAGAATCCTTCATATGTGTCGAATTGGGTTATTGGGTGACCTATGACCCCCTTCAACCCATTTCATGGTGACATATGTTCTTAGGGGTCCTAGGACCCCTAGGGACATATTAGAATCTTTCGTATGGGTCGAAGGGGGTCATAGGTTGACCTATGGCCCCCTTCGACCTATCACATGATGACATATGTCCCTAGGGGTCCTAAGACCCCCAAGGACATATTAGAATCCTTCGTATGGGTCGAAGGGACAATATTATATTTAATAATTATATTGTATTGTATATTTTAATATAATAATAATAATATATTATTAGATTATATAACAATAATAATCATATATATTACTAGATTATAGATTTAATAATAATATATATCATATATACTGCTATATTATATTTAGAACTATATTATATTTAATAATAATTATCATATTTATTACTATAATATAATATTAATTATAATGTTAATGTTCACACATTCATGAAATATATTTTCTTCTAAAATTGTTTGAAGTTATTCTCTTAAGTTTATTTTCCTTTAAATTTGTCTCTGTCCAAATTTAAAATAAATAAAAATTCCCTTTTGAAATTCCCCTCCAAAAATGGGTGGGAACTTACTAGGCCATATCAAATATTCGATTAGGCTTGGTATTTACCAAGCCTACCCGGTCAACCCCAAAAATGTGTTTGAGGAGGGTTTCAGTGACACTCAAACTTCAGGTAGCCATCTGACAATATTATTTTGATCAAAATTGAATGAAGCAAAAAGGGTTTTTTAATATCACTCTCAAGATTCCATCAATATAATTGCTATCAAATTTTGATTTTGATAAGCATTTATTAGTTATTTTTGAATGAAGATTGTTGTAAAGTGTTGATTGACATACTGATTAAAAAATAGCTATAAATTTCAAATGGTATAACATTTTTTAAATCTAAAAGTTGCGTCACATTCTATGCTTCACCTAGTATAAGAAAAAATAAATTAAATTTGTAAAATTTTCTATTAGTTAAGGTGGTTAGATGCGGGAGTTTTTTTTTCGAAAAAGTTTTGGTAGAAAATTCATATTTAATTATTTATTTGGAATAAAAATACCAAAAAATATGTGTCACATTTGGGCATGAGTCTATTTTTTATATCTATATTTATATTAAAAAAATATTATCATTTGATTTTGATTAAGGTGGTCATACATATACCTACTTTTTATTTTTGCCCTAAAAATTTTCGTAGTACTGCATTAAAATCCAAACTTTTGACCAATCAATTATTTTTTTTTCTCCTGATAAGGCTTAGTACTTTAGAAACTAAATTCAATTTCCTACAAATTATTTTTTTACAACTTTTTGATATAAATTCCATAACCACTTTAAAATTATGTGTCAAGTTGACATAACCCTTATTTGCTGATTTTTCACTGCCACTTAAGGCCATAGTTTGGTACACTGCGATCATGCACATACCCTAATTAGACTTTATAGTTCATTAAATTAATATTGACATGAAATTTCATAATGAAGTTAGTGTAACATCATAACATTCAAGTATGATTCTTTGATGCCAAATTTTCCTTTATCACCAAACATTAGTTTTGGGTATTTTTTACAAAAATAGTTTAACACTTATCAAGTCCCCATTCAATATGATTCGATTGATTCAAGAACGGTTTAACATCAAAGTATACAAATAACATTCATATGATAAGTAATAAATATTTTATGAGCAAGGCCTATGTTCAAGGATGTAATGAAGAAAAAGGTAAGCTAAATGCAAAACAATCATATTACTTTATCTTAATTGGGATGTTAACAAGAAATAATTAGATCATCATCAGGTGAGTCATACCATTTGAAATATGTTATGTTTATGGTGGATACAACATTATTTTAATGAAATAGGTAAGAAGAAGTAAATGGTATATCCAATATAAATGTGATTATTGTTGTTTACTATAGAGAACTCTTAGGACAAAATGATGTTATTTCAATTTATATTTTTCATGTTTCAAGGGAAAACAATATTTTGAAACTTTACTTAGTGTTTATTTGTTTGTTAAATATTGATAACAGTCTATCAATTAATGGCTGATTTCAATAACTTTACATATCATTGTTTTCTTGTATATTTCAAATTTTGTGCTAAGAAATTGATTTACTTGCTTTTTCTTATTTATGTGTTTATGAATTCATGACTTCTCTATATTATGTTTTCTTATTCTTAAATTACCAAAGAAAAAATAATCATTTTACCATTGTATTTTTGGAAATATAGATGGAGTAACTGAGATGGGGGTGGGGGGTGAATCAATTACCACGAAAACAAATCCACAAATTCTTTAGATGTTTGATGAAACTATTTACTACTGTCACTCGGTAAACATACTTAAAATGTTGTAACTTAGTAAATGTAGTGTATGTTAACTTTAATAGATCTTAAACATTCATAGTTATTAACAAGAAAGGATAAAAGAAATGATATGAACACATGAAACACCATATTTCACATGGAAACCCAATATGGAAAAAACCACCAAGTAACTAGCTATTGATTTTCACTCTTCTGAAGTGAGCCTTGTTAGGAGCCATCCTGGTTAAAGTTACAATACACATTGTTAGGTGTGACCTTGTTAGAGGATTTAATCACCCTATTAGGAGTGGCCTTGAAAGAGGTCTTTAGAATAATTCAAAGAAACTATCACCTTCTTAGAGGATTTACAACTGACCACTAAACCAACTCTATAAAGAGATTTTGGAATAATTGCTACAATGGTAAGAAAGTAACAATGAAATGACTTGAATGAGATGCAATTGAATTGCTGATTATAGATCTTTGTTCTGCTTTACACTAGATCCATATAAATTTGCTACTCCTCAAGGATATCTGACCATCCTTCAAATTCGCTCACACTTTCCTCTTCAAACAATCAATACACTTGCATTCTCGCTCATACACTTTAGAATCTCAACTTGACCTTATATTTATACCATTATGATTACCAAGTTGGCTCATTTAAAACTTATAATGACCAATAATTATTACCTCAGTTAGCTAGAATCAATACTTAAATCAATTAAACTTTATATCCCAAATTAATAAAATCCTTCATTAGTCGACCCTGCTTGGGAAACACTGATCCTAAAAAGATTTCCTATGTTAAACAATAGATGCTTGGTTAACACTACAAACTTTGCAAAATCCTTTGGCAATGGAGTGAACTTGGTAAACACTAACTCTGACTAACTTTCCTTCATTAACCATGAGAGCTCGGTTAACACTACTTTCTGCCACATTATCCTTTGATGCCCGAGTGAGCTTGGTAGACACTATCTTTGTAGAGTAATCTCTAGGAATGCTCAGTAGACATAGAAAATTAACTTTCTGACCAAGTAAGCTTGGTAAGCACTATCTACCAACTAATATGCCATTTGTGTAACATCAAACACAACACACAATTAGACAATTGTATCCAACAATCTCTGTCTTTGGCATTGATGTCAACACAACATGTCATAGCACAATGAAATTTGAAAACAAGTCTTTCTTTGATAGAAAGTTTCTCTCTCCTTGATTTTATGCCACAAACTTGTCTAATGTAGTAATCCCCCTCCATGAAATATATAAAAAAAATTTAGAAAGATATGATAGTAAACTCTCCCTCTTTGACAACACATGCCAAATACAACACATACCCAATGAGTATCAATGTACCTTGAGTACTAATTCATATGCAATATTTCCTTGACTATGTTGCATCAACTGATAGATCTTCAACTTGGTTCCTATTGATGCATCACTAAAACTTTATTTTAGTGAGCTTCAAATAGGGGAATGACCCTTAGCTTACCTCTTAGATACAAGAATGCATCCTTAGGTAATGGCTTTGTGAATATGTCTACAATTTGTTCTTTTGTATGGATATATTCCAATCTAATTTCCTTATCTTGCACCAATTCTTTGACAAAGTGGTATTTTATAGAAATGTGCTTGGTTTTGCAATGTATCACTAGATTCTTTGAAATGTTAATTGCAGTTGTATTATCACAAAACATAACAAGTAGTTCTTTGATCTCAACCTTCATGCCTTCCAACAACTATTTAAAGCAAAACAATATTAGAAAAATTCACTACTAATCCAATGCATTTTTCTTATGTTGTAGATTGGGATGTGCAATTTTTATTTTTACTTGTCCAAGATACCAACCTTTTTTCAAGAAAGAATGCTCCACCACTTGTACTCTTTCTATCATCAATGTTTCCTACCCAATCAACATCAGTAAACACTTTTACATCCAGATTTCCTCCAAGTTTATACCATAAGCCATAATCTTCAGTAACTTTCAAATATCTCAAGATTCTTTTGATTGCCATCATATGATTTTCTCTGGGTTTTGCTGAGAATCTTGCTACTATACCAAGTGCAAGAGCAATATCAGGCCTTGTGTGAACTACATATATAATTTTCCAATCATTGATCCGTATAAGGTCTGATCTACCTCTTTTCAAACATCATCTTTGGTAAGCTTTAATCTAGTACACATGGGGGTTCCAACTAGTTTTGAATCTTCCATACCAAAATTCTTGAGTATCTCCTTGATATATTTAGATTGAGTGATGTAGATACCATTCTTTCTTTGTTATATCTAAAGACCAACAAAGAATTTAATCTCACCAAACATAGACATTTCAAATTATTTTTTCATTTGCTTTGAAAATCCTTTGCATAGATCATCATTCCCTATAAACAAAGTATCATCCACAAATATTTTTGCCAAAACAATCTTGTTATCTAGTCCTTCCCTGATGTACAAACTACTATTATCATTAGTTCTATAGAAACTAATCTGAATAAAGTAGTTATACAATCTCTCATACCATGCTCTAGGAGATTGTTTTAGACCATTCAATGCTTTTTGTAATTTGCAGACCATGTCACTTTTTTCTGGATCAACAAAACCTTCAGGTTGTTCAATGTATACTTTTTCATCAAGAATACCATTGAGAAATGTAGATTTAACATCCATTTGATATACCTTAAATCCATTATGTGTTGCATATGCAAGTAAGGTCTTCACACCTTCCAATCTTGCAATAGGAGAAAAAGTCTCACCATAAGCAATGCCTTCTTCTTGAGAATATCCTTTACACACCAATCTAGCTTTGTTTCTTGATACTTTACCATCTTCATTCAACTTATTCCTAAATACCTATTTTGTTCCAATCACATTTTTATCTTTAGGCCTAGGTACAAGAATATAGGTTTTTTTCTTTTATATTTTCTCTATCTCTTCATTCATAGCCTCAGTCCAACTTTGATTTTCCAATGCATCTTTGACATTTCTAGGTTCAAAATTAGCAAGTAAATATGTACCTTTCAACTTCTTGTCATAGTACCTTCTAATTTATCTCTAATAATCTGATCTAGTGCATGATGCCTCATGACATACTTGGCCAATATAGGTTCTTTTCCTTTTGAATGAATTGCATTAGCATCCTCTTGAACTTCAACTTCAGGTTCTGGTTGGTCAAACTTAATAGCTTTAGAATGTGACTGAGGTCCTTGTGACTCGGTTTGAACTTCTTGCAACTAGGTGATTGAGGAAGACTCGCGAGTAGTTGTCTCTTGATTGATAGATGTGTCTAGCAATGTATCAGGTTCAATGAAAAAAAATCTCCTACAATCCTCTTGTTCCTTTTTGCTTTCTTCTTTAGTTCTTTTTGAAAACTCATCAAATTTCACATGTGCACTTTCTTTTACATCAAACTTTCCTTTTTTAGATTATTTCAAGATATAACATTTACTTCCAAATACTTTCAAGTAACTTACATTGGGTTTATAGCCATACCATAACTCATAGGGGTTTTTGAATGAGTCCTTCTTCAACTATACTCAGTTTAAGGTATGAACTACAGTGTCGATAACTTCCTTCCAGTATTTGATAGCAATGTTATTTTCAATCATTAGAGTCCTTGCACAATCCATGATAGATCTATTTCTCCTTTCAGCTATTCCATTCTTCTTGGGAGTTCTAGGGGCTGATACCTATCTTTTGATTCCTCTTTCAATGCAAAAGTTATTGAATTCATGGGAGATGAATTCACCACCTTTGTCCGATCTTAAACATTTCAATATTTTCCATATTTTTTTCATTACTCTAGCTAAATACCATTTGAATTTCTCAAATGCTTCTAATTTCTTTCTTAGATACATAACAGTCATCATTCTAGAGTAGTCATCAACAAAAAGAATGAAGAACATTTCTCCACTATAGCTCTCAATTCCAATAGGTCCATGCAAATTAGTATGCACAATTTATAAAATATCTTCAGATTGATAGTTTTTTCTTTTAAAACTAGTTCTTCCCATTTTACCAATTTGACAATTCTTGCATAGACTAGCATCAGGTTTCTTCAAACTAGGAATGCCTCTTCCTTTCTTGAATTTTCTTATCTTTACCATGTTATCAAAATTTACATGACATAACCTTTTGTGCCATAACCAACTTTCTTCAACTTGAGCAATAAAACATGAGCAATCACCGAGACCAAGATAAAACAAGTTACCTTTTGTTTGTTTGCTTGATCCAATCAATTTTCCTTTTTCATTCAGCAGTCTTTCCTTACCATGCATGAATTCCACCTTGAATCCAATGTTGATTAGCTATGCCACACTGAATAGATTATGTTTTAGTCCTTTAACCTAGTAGGCATTATCACATACAAGTTCTTTGGTTAATGAGATTTGTCCTCTCCCTTTTATGCAACAAGGTTCATTGTTTCCAAATCTTACACTACCACCACCGTAGTCTTCAAAGTGTTCAAACTTTGTTTTGTCACTAGTCATATGATGTGAACATCCACTATCTATGATCAATGTATCATTTTTTCTCACATGAGAGATAAGTGTCTTCTTTTCTTCTTCATCACTATTAGATACTCAGTCAAAAAGTGAAGAAGAATCAAAGGAAAGTTTTGACAATGATCATGAAGTTGTTGAAGCTCTACTTGTAATGAAATATTCTAGAAGTAGAGGAAAATACAAAGGTAAAGTTCCCCTAATCTATTTTTCATGTGAAGAAATTGGTCACATTGTAGCCAGGTGTCCAAAAAAAGAAAGCAAGGATGAGAAGAAAGGTCACAAGTGCAATGGCAAGAAGGATTTCAAATCATTCAAGGAAAAAGGTAAGAAGACATGTTTCATGGCTAAGGATTCTAATAATAGTAAAGATAAAATAGTTTACAATGTAAACTATTTTATCTTTACTATTATTAGAATCCTTAGCCATGAAACATGTCTTCTTACCTTTTTCCTTGAATGATTTGAAATCCTTCTTGCCATTGCACTTGTGACCTTTCTTCTCATCCTTGCTTTCTTTGTTTGGACACCTGGCTACAATGTGACCAATTTCTTCACATGAAAAATAGATTAGGGGAACTTTACCTTTGTATTTTCCTCTACTTCTGTAATATTTCATTACAAGTAGAGCTTCAACAACTTCATGATCATTGTCAAAACTTTCCTTTGATTCTTCTTCACTTTTTGACTGAGTATCGTTTATTTTCTTGCCTTTTTCCTTAAATAAAAGCCTGGCCTCAAATGTAGATTCAATATTCTTGGAAGCTGGAACATAATTATCATAGTTATCTAGCTCAAAGGCTATCAATCTTTCTACTAAGGTATCCAAACTTATCTTATGATTTGTCTCACATCTTCTTTCTTGAATTTTCGATACTCTAATTGCATAAATGGGAAGAAATGTTCTAAGAACTTTACTTACAACAGATTCTTCCTTGATCTATCCTCTAGAAGCTTTGATTACATTGCACTTGCTTTGATCCTTTCAACATACTTGGCAATGTTTTCATCCTCTCTCATTCTCATTTGATCAATTTTTCCTCTAAGGCTTTCTGCTTTGGTTCTCCTCACATTGTCATCACCACCATAGATATCTTTTAACTTGATCCACATCTGAAAGGTAGTTTTGCAGTCCTTGACATCATCAAATTCCTCATAGCTTAGAATAGATTCAATGACTATCATCATGGTGTTATGAGTCTTTTTCTCAACAATGTATGAATAGATAATGTACCAGAAGGAGTTGTGTATACTTCATCAAGGTATTTCAATCCTGAATCACCAATGGAAGCTATATGAAGTCTCATGAGACCTTGCCATGCTGAAAATTTATCTTTGTTAAGCCTCAGAATTTCTCTCTTGTAAGACATCCTAATCTTTAGCTTAGGTCCTTGAAACCTTCCTACAAGCACCAAAACCTCTGATACCAATTGTTGGAAATATAGATGTAGTAATTGGGAGGGGAAGTTGAATCAGTTACCACAAAAATAATCTACAGATCCCTTAGATGTTTGATGAAACTATTTATTGCTGTCACTTGGTAAACATACTCAAAATATTGTAACTTGATAAATGCAGTGTATGTTAACTTTAATAGATCTTAGCCATTTACAATGATTAACATGCAAGCATAAAGAAATAATATGAACACATGAGACACTACATTTAATGTGGAAATCCAATATGGTAAAAACCATGAAGTAACTAGCTACTAATTTTCACTCTTCTAAAGTGAGCCCTATTAGGAGCCAACTTGGTTAAAGGTTACAATACACACCGTTACGTGTGACCTTATTAGAGGATTTAATCACCCTGTTAGGACTTGCGTTGAAAGAGGCCTTTAGAACAATTCAAAGGAACTGTCACCTTGTTAGAAGATTTACAACTAGCTATTAAACCAACTATGTTAAGAGAGTTTGGAATCATTGCTGCAATGGTAAGAAAGTAACAATGAATAACTTGAATGAGATGCAACTAAATTACTAATTACAGATCTATGTTCTACTTTACACTAGATCCATCTTGATCGAATATAAATTTGTTGTTCCTCAAGGATATCTGACAATCCTTGAAATTCTCTCACACTTTTCTCTTCAAATAATCAATTCACTTGCATTCTCACTCATACACTTTAGAATCTCAACTTGTCCTTATATTTATACTATTCTGATTATCAAGCCAGCTCATTTACTACTTATAATGAGCAATAATTATTACCTTAGTCAGCTAGAATGATTACTTAAAACAATTAAACTTTATATCCCAAATTAAAAAAAATTGTCATTGGCTGACCTTGCTTGGTAAACACTGATCCTAAAAAGATTTCACATGTTAACCAACAGACACTTGGTTAACACTACAAACTTTGCAAAATCCTTTGGAAACTAAGTGAACTCGGTGAACAATAAATCTGACTAACTTTCCTTCATTAACCATGAGAGCTCAATTAACACTGCTTTTTGCCACATTATACTTCGACGCTTGAGTGAGCTCGGTAGAAAATGTCTTCATAGAGTAATCTCTAGGAATGCTCCGTAGACATAGAAAATTGCCTTGCTAATCAAGTGAGCTCGGTAAGCACTGTCTACCAATTGATATGAAATTTATGTAACATCAAAGAAAACACACAATTAGACAATTGTATCCAACATGTATATCATACAACATAATAAAGTCGAGAGGCTTTCTATAGTGGAAACACTCATCAATGTAAAATTTTTGCGATTTTGAATAAATTATACATTCATTTTCCTATCTTGCAACATGAATTGCTTACATATTAAAAAGAACTATTGCATTTGTTGGTTGTTAAAATTCAAACAAATGGTCACATTGAATTAGTGCATAAAAATAATAAAATTTATACTTAAATTCAAGAATTGAACACATACAAATGGGAATAAAAGAGGCCTCATATTGGCATTCCTAATCCTTCCATAGAAGAATATGATTTCTCTCTCAAATAGCTTTAGGTGCACCATCTGCAACATCAATGATTTATTCCTAGGATGAAGTGAGGAGACGATGGCCAAAGTGGGTATACCCACAATAATTTTCCATCCATTAGCGGTGTTTGATGTCTCTGTCATTTCCTCTCTTTGGGAATACATGTCACATTTTAATGGGGAGAGTGATGAGGATGAGGATCAATTAGTAAAAAGGTGCATAATTAGGAGGATATAGCCACTAATTCATATTTTGCATTGATATTGTTGTTTTATTGGGCTATTGAAGTCTTACCCCCAAATTTTTATTATGTTTGATTTTGTATATGGATTTTGGAAGGTCTGCAAGTATTAATTGCATGATATTGTAATAGAGATTCTATGGCATAGTTATAGACATCTACATGTGTATTAGTACGTTGATATTATAGTTGCATTCATTTTTCTACCAGAGACTAAACATGAATTTGAACCCAAAGAGTTGAGGCACCCTCATCAACATTTTCTATTCATTGAAGCCCTTCTTTATTAAGTATCTCTAAACTATTTCAAGGCACCCTATTTAGCTAGTAGGTTCCTTGTCTTCCTATTGGTGTGAGGGAAAGCCCTGATAATGTAGAGGAAGATGAGTAGTTGGACTGGCTAGATGAACAAAAAGAGAGATATGTGGTGTATATGTCAGCATAGGCAATGTGACAAGTTTGCTAGAGGCAGAATGAATTGATTGCAAGGGGATTGGAGGCAAGTGACGAGTGTTAATTTGGGTGATGACATCCATATTTCCAATAATTCACTCAGATTATAAGATGAATTTGCACAATATAAGAAAATGATCAGATTTTATTTCCAAGGATAGTCATTTCACACTATTATAGATCCCAAGATAGCCACAGTGATCTTGGTTAGATATGATGCATGTAAATCATTGAATAGGAAAGTGGCAACGCATGTAAATCATCTACAACATTTATGCCAGTATCATAATTCTTGTAGAAGAAGTAAGAGTAGGAATTCTAGCATGGACAACAAGGTGAAATATTGGGGCTTGCACTGGTGGGACCATTGCACATCTGTTCTTTAAAATATATATATTTGAAAAAATACTCCCTCATTAGCCTACTTACTATGTTTTAAACATTCTATTTTCTTATTTTTATAGGCTAGTTATTGATTTTCATTTCCTGTACTAGGATTTGGATTTGGATTTGCAAGAGCCCTAAATTTGTGACACTTTGTGGCTCAATCAAATCAAATTTTTAATTAATTAATTTATTTGATTCATAGAATACAAAAATGGCATGGAAATATTTTAAATAGTTTGTAAGTCTTTGAAAATTTTATTTTGGAAAGACTTTAGATAGGTAATGTTTTTAGTTAGTAAATCATACTATTTAAATTTCTAAATTATAAATTACAAAAAAAAAAAAAAATTATTTAAGTAGACAAAATTTATTTTTTCAAAATTATATATTTTTATTTTAAGTTAATTATAGGCTTGGATTGTACTACAATCAATAAAAATTTGAACTTCATGATTTGAGTATTAATATAGATCTTTAATTATTTTTAAATAATTGAATTAAAAATAATAGTTAATAAGTAGGAGATAATTTCCACAGCAAGTCAAATTATCTCCTACTTATCAATAATAGTTAAATCAAAGTTATAGTTGATTAATATAATTAAAGTTAGGGGGAAGCAATATTTAGAGGGGGAGGGCAATGGAAGAATGGTAGTGTTATTTAATGTAGATATATTATATATTACATTTGATGATGTAGGAAGAGAAAGAGAATCATTAGGGCATATAATGCATGAACATGGTTTTGAGAGAGAGAGAGAGAGAGAGAGAGAGAGAGAGAGAGAGAGAGAGAGAGAGAGAGAGAGAGAGAGAGAGAGAGAGAGAGAGCTAAGGGGGTATATTACTAAAAATACATGAGACGAGCAATGTATATTACAATAAAATAAGGAGATGTGATATAGAGAGATAGTAAAACAAAGAGGAGAGGGTGAGAGACATGAGTTAGACATATATAGAGAAATTTATAGAAAAAGAGACACGAGAGGGAAAATGTGTAAGAGAGAGATAAGAGGGTGTGTGTGTGTGTGTGTGTGTGTATGTGTGTGTGTGTGTGTGTGTGTGTGTGTGTGTGTGTGTGTGTGTGTGTGTGTGTGTGTGTGTGTGTGTGTGTGTGTGTGTGTGTGTGTGTGTGTGTGTGTGTGTGTGTGTGTGTGTGTGTGTGTCTATATATATATATATATATAATATTTAAGCTAGTGTATAACAGAATAATATATAACATAAATAATGATCTGACTAAAATTGATATTGATTATGCACATAATGAGAACATCAATAGCTGATGATATTTCCCTGTAGTTGTCAAACTTTGTAGAAAGAGAGAACAACATTTGAAAGAGAAATTGCTAATGCAAAATTCGGTGTGGTGAAACTATATAGAATTCTTTTTCAAAATATCATTTGTACAAGTGGTAAGAATTATATCAATACATGATTTATTATAACTTGATTGGTAAATTTAATTCTTCTTATAAATATTCTTTTATCAAAAGAATTATATTTTTAAAAATTACAAATGATAATAACTAGTTACTTGAGGTCTAATAATTTTAGATTTGTATATTTTTAATATATTTTTACATTTCATTAAAAATTAGGAGAGAATTAGTGATTATTGTCATTTTACAAATATGTTTGTAAACTTGATTACTAGCGTTGGTAATCGTTTCTCAGATAAGTTTACATAAAATAAAAATGAAATTTTAGTTTTCTTAAAGTTTATCATTCAAATTACTTATATATTTAAATATTTAAAAAATACTATTTTCTAATGTAAAAATATTTATATTTAATAATATTTATTTATTTATTACATATTTCTATTATAACTTATTCAATATGTTTTATGAGTTTCATATTTTAATATATATTTCATCCTTAAATATCAAATATAGGATAGTGATTTCCAAAATCTGTTTCCATAAGATGCAAAATATAGAAATTAAAAATCTAACATATAAACATTAGAAAACTTTTAACTTATAATTAAAAATAAAAATACTTACACTTCATTAGTTGAAGTAGAAAAAATTAATTAGATGGAAGTGATGAATAGTATATATTGCCTACAACAAATACAATAAGATATGCTTTAGTCCATAGACTAAATTTGTAAAGAAATCTTGAAATGTTATGATCAAATGATGAATTTTTGGTGTCCACAGGAATATCCAAATGCTTTGTCATAAAAGTTGTGTGCATTAAATTTTAAAATATTCAAATATTCGGCCACAAGTTTCCTAGCTTAAATTTAATTCAAATACTTGTCTTATTTTTAAAAAATTATTTTAGTTACCATCTACTTGGTTGAGAAAGGAATCCTTCCATTATGTTAATAATGTTCTATAGGATGTAGGATCTATGTCTTAGTTTTCTTGTGTTTTAATGATATATTATTTTCTAAATACAATTTAAATTATTTTAGAATTGTTTGTAGCTAATTCCAGTTTAGGGGTCAGTGAATAAGGTGATCTACATAATCCATACAAATTAAACCAAAATTTTCATCCTCAAATTTATAAAGATAATAATTTGTTTTCTTTAAGATCTAAGTCTTCTTTTTTTAATACAAAATTTTAAGCACATTTATTATGTATCTAAATTTTAAGTGGTTTTTTATCTTTTAACATTTCTTTCCAACAATTTGTAATATTAGTATTTATTATTAAATAAAAATTAATAATTAAACATTTAATAAATATATTATTATTATTATTATAATTTTTTATTGATATTTTGTTATATAACACTAATATTGTAATCTCTATTTGTTAACAAGATTTAGTTTTAAATTCCTTGTGACACTGTGTATGAATTTCATCTTAGATCTATCTCATATGGTTGATATATTAAATGTATATAATGTAATCAAATTCAAACCACTCCTAAAATCTACATATATAAAACATAGATTAAATAAATAATAAGAATGTGTACTATATATTGATATTAATAATATATTGACAATAATAAGGTATATTTGACTAATCAACATGTCTATACCATTTTTTGATAACTCTTCCAATAATCAAATATTAATGATAAATTACTCACAAGATGGTATAATATGTTGAAAATGATAAACATATTCAAATGTCTATCTTGCATGGGTATGTCTATATATATATATATATATATATATATATATAATAGAACATATATTACAAATCTTAGTATATTTATTAAGCTAATAGCCTTACTATGGGAGCTTTTCTTCCAAATTTTATTTTTATGTTGGAAATTTTGTAAGACTTTTCTCTTCAATTATTTTCTAATGAAACACAAAAAATATTTCCTTTTGCATATGTTAAAAAAAAAAAAAGGTCACTATTTCTACATATTATTTAAATGGTAAATGTTAAAAGATGAGCATTGGTGAGTAAAACATGAAAATTTGTTTCAATTATTGACTCTCATGAAATTTTTTGGGTGGAGCAATGTCATTTGCTTTCAATTTTTTGGTTAAATGGAGTCCTTAGAGTGCAAAACAGGCTCTCTATAGCTAAAGAAATATGAATAATGTTTTTGGACATAACATATGAGCAGCACAAATGTTTTGAATCGAACTCAAATAGTGCAAGAAGAGTTCCATTGATTGAGTGATAAAGATGTAACCTCCTTTATGAACAATGGTTTAGTTTTGTTAATGGTGAGTAGTGGATCGATAAAATGCCCACTTGTTTGACAAGAGCATCTAGTCTTATTTCCCAAAAATGTTTCATGAAAAAAAATTGGTTCCAATCTTTCAAAAGTATTCATGGTACTTTCAATAAAATGCATTTTTTATGTGTTTGCAACCATATGAAGTTTAATAAGTTTTAAAAATAAGATGTTTTCTTAAATAATTTCATTATAATAACATTTAGACACAATTTAATAGTTTCTTAAATTTGATTTAAATAAGATCAAAATTTTATACATTTATAAGTTTGATTATATTTTAATATTTTTAAATTATTTAATTCAAATGCAAAAAGGGAAAAAGAAAGCAGAACTTTAAATCTATTTAAATTAGTCAATGAAAAAACATATCAAAATTTATAAGTTGAATCATTAAATTTGTTATTGTTCTTAAATTTGTGACAAGGATAATTGATACATTTAAAAAAAAAAAAATTTCTCAAAGTGTATTAAAATTAATATGAAATTAATAAAATGAAAAATATATGGAAAAAATTAAATTAATATGAAATTATTCTTTTAAATAGACAATATTCATTTAGTAATTAAAGTTGTGTTTTCTAATTTTTTCATAATGCATTTAAAACTTATCTTCACAATTTCCAAAAAGTAAAATTTCTTTTCTCTAATAATGAAACTTTCCTTTTGGCATCCTTAGATTTAAGGGCAAGTTTCTAATTTTTGTTTTATATATTTTATATAAAAACTATTCACTCACAATCTAATACTTTTGCAAGATTTTTTTTTAAAAGTAATTATTTAATAGATTCTTTATGTTTCACTTGTACATATCTATTATTTTTCAACAAAAATTTAATTTAATATTGTATTAAAATAACATTCCCCTAAATTAAAGGATTGTTGAGATAATGAGAATACATGCATAGTTTGTATAGTTACCAAATGGTACATTACCTTTTATTTACATATTATATTGTAGAGACCGATATAAGTTAACAATTTTTGAAGGAGTATCTTTGTTTTTTAATCTTTCTTATCTTTATTAATTGTTGTCATGGATAGGAATACTTATGCATCCATTAAGATGCTAATATAACATTAATTTGACCAATTAGATTGTAATATTTTTCAGTTCTAAATCAATTCAAAAGTTCATTATTTATAGTATATTTTTAAAATGATAAAAATAATATTTATTTAAAATGCCATTGGCTACAATCCATAAAGGCAAGAAGAAAATTATATATTTCCAAGCATAAATTATGAAAAAATAAAACATGAAACCGTTAGCAAGTAAATTCTCATGGCTATCATTTAATGTAAACCCTGTGACATGTCCCTTCCAATTAAATGCTCATTAAAGATTCCTTTTATATAGAGAATTTTCTTGGAAGAAAATTTGCTAAATGCTCATTAATATAGGTTATCTTTCTCTTCATCTCACCACCTTATTGTGATCAATGGTCATATTTCAACTACCTTTCAATTGGTCCATTGAATTAGATGCCAGTACACATTGCCATCTCTAGAGTGTTTGTCAATTTTTTATTGGCCATGCAAAAATAAAATTGTGATAAATCAAGGTCTTTATTCCACAAATGATAAAAACTCTAGTTATAATTATTCCACATTACTTGGGAACACTAGTTTGTTCATATAGATTTAAAATTAGGATGTATTAACAATCTATCATCTTTGTGTTGTTAATACTATATTATATTTACTTTAATATTATATAATCTCTCACTCAAAGATATTTGGCTTTGGGCTAAAGATAAAATTATCAGAAAACTTAAAAAATGGAATAATAGATTCCTTTCTCTTGCTGGAAGAGTGCAGGTCTACCAAAAAATCCTCTCTTCTTATAGTATTTATTATTCCTCTTCTTGGATATTTAGCAATTATCAAATTATGGAAATTCAAAAGGACATTCAACATTTTCTTTGGTCAAGTGGTAAAGGTAACAAAAAAAAATCCCTTTCAATCAAATGAGGCTGGTACCATCTAGAGAAGAATCTAGGAGGTCTTGGCTTCAAGGATCTTAAGCTTCAAGTATGGCCTTAGCTTCCAAATGAATTTTCCAAGCTTTAGATGGTGACAAGCCTTGGAAAGTGCTTGTTAGAAACAATATTCAGAATGATGTCCTCAAAGAAGCTAAGTCCTAGAAATACCTTCTTTTTGTGACTTGATTGCTGGCAAGTTCCCCATAATAGTTTGGGGAACTTGGGCTTTCAGATCAATTTGGAAGGCCTAGGAGAATATTCAAGGCTACTGTCATGGACAACTAGATCGCTTTTGATGATGCTCTTGCAAAACTTATGCAAGTAATATGGATGGAAGGACTACTTGGATGGACAACATGGATTGATAAATTTGATGATACTCAACATGAGTAGTCTACTCTTGTTGCTTCATACCTGTGTATACCATGTTATTATATATTAGTTTTATGTGGATATTTTACTAATACTCTCTGATTGGTAGGTCAAGGCCTTGCCACCCCTCTTTTTGGTGCCCTGTTTTGAACTCTTGATTATTAGTATGAAAAAAAAAATTTAGTAAAAATTAGTATTTTATTTTCAACTTCAAATCTAGTTTTATTATTTTTATGATTACTACTTTCAAATATAATGTTATCATAATTTAGTTTTTAAAAATATTTTTATATTGTTAAAACATATATATTTTTTGTGATTGATAAATTTTATATTATGTACTGACTGAACAATTTATATTTTTAAAAATGTTTTACCTTTTTAAATTTATTTTTAATTATTATATTCAAAGTTAATTTAACTACTCAAATGGTTAATAATAATTTGATTTTTAATTTTAAAATACTTAGTATAATCTAGTACAAATTATCATAAAAAAATTTCAAAAAATTTATTATTAAATATTGATTTTAGGTAGAATTCAAATTAAAATTTGAAATAGCTTCAACAAAATCTAATGAAAAAAGGATAAGAAAATAGGTTCTCTAATGACTATGATATAATTTTTTTGCTAGCATTTCATATTACATTTAAATATAATATAAAATAGTAAACCTTTTTTTAATAAAATAATCATAAATTGAATTGAAAAATCTATATCATATTGAAAAAAACTACCACTACAAACAAATGTGGTTTCAATGAAGTTTTCTCTCCTACAAATTGTAAAATATTATGTATCAACTATTTTTTTTACAATTCCATAACAATATAATCATCACACTTTGCGTCTTTTGTTTACTTTTACGAATATGTCAACTCAACACATTATTTTACCTCTTCCTCTCTGTAACATAGCAATTTTTGTTTTGTATTTAGTTAGACAAATCACTCCTATCGGCTAATTGTCCCACATAAAAAAATGGACAACTACTAGTTAAGCCAATAGGCTTTGTGTGGGAGATTTGCTACTGGAAAATATATTTTCAATAAAAAAAGTACAAGACTCATCGATTTTTTAATTTTTGACAATTTCAAGAAATCTATTTTAAAAAATTTCTAAAAATGAAACAAATTTTCCTCATAATTTCGTTTTAATATTGTAATTTGTTCCCTTTAAAAAATTAGAAAAAGAATATTGAATCAACTAAAATAAGAATGTTGAAAAAAGACTAAGTGAAAACATAAATTAAACTCCAATATTTTGTAACCAATATTTTAATTTTCAGCTTTTGGCCTCCTTTTAACCATTTTTAGAACATTGTAGTCAGGTTTAGGTGTAAGGAGTGAGATTGTTCTCATTTTGATTTGATAGAGTCACATCTGGGAGACTCACTTTTACCTTCTTAGTCTGGTTTTTCATTTGTGTGAGTGGGGATGAGGGAGTGAGGATGTAATGAGTATCTCGAGGTGACAGGAGACAAGCATGATACACTCTAAGCTTATATGAGGTATAACACATTGATGTGGTTTCTTGATTATGCATGCATGCATATTTATGCAATTATTTGTCTTCAAAGAAGTGCCTACATATTTGTTATAATAATATTTAGTTAATATCAAGATGTAATAATTTAATATCAAGATGTGGTAATTTTTTCTATTAGTTGTTCTTTTGGTTACTATCGTTGCTTTTTTATTTTCCCTTGGGTGGATTCGATATGGCAAAAAATATTGCTCTTAAGAATAAAATTGAATCTCTCTTCACAAAAGTGAGAGTGGACATATTTGAGTGGGTTCAAAATAATACTAATAAATAATTAAAAATAAGATTTATAGTTCTTCTCAATGAGTTTGATTTTGTGGCAGCAAATTTAATCTTGATTTTTCTTACAATGATTTGTTACACATTTCTTTAGCAATTTTGATTGCTTTAAGATTGACATATTTTTAACAACCTCAATTTTATATGAATGGATTTAGTTACAAACTCAAATTGCGGATTTTTTTTCTAAAATAATTTTCTTAATTTTTGTGCATGCCACAAATAATCTATTTTAAAGTTTATAAAACACATCAATTCCTAAAAAATTGAAACTCATATCGACTTATCGTTGCATGCAAAAAAGCATGCAACTACTAGTGAATGTAATTATAATAAATAAATAAAATAAATAGAAAGTGAGACCCTCCTTTGTAAATTGGCTCAAGCATCAAGATATGCCAAATTAGTAAGATAAAGAAAATCATTCTCATTACGCCGAGAGGCGTTCTATACAATGGCAGCACAAATGCCCAGCACGGGAATATGCCAAGATTCCTGTCAATAAAAAAGAATTGGGAGCAGTTACAAACTTCCAAATTAAATATTAAAAAAGAATTCCCGAAATAATAGCTGGCCGAAATAATAGGGAGCCAAATGGAGGCCGAAATAATAGATGGACAACATAAAAGACAATAAAAAATATTTTCAAAATAATAGCTGGCAAAGAAGATGCCAAATGGAACCCGAAATAATAGGGTCCAAAAAAATAGGCTCCTATAAATTTCAATAAATTACATATATTCTTTTTTAAAATATGAAACAAAAATACGAAATTAATTTTTTTTAAAGTGAATTTTTAAAAAAAAAAAAAAAAATATTAAAAAAAAACTAAAAAAATAAAATTAAAAAAAATTTAAAAAAATTAAAAAATAAAAAAAAAAATTTAAAAAGAAATTTTAAAAAATGAAAAAACAAAAAGAACAAAACATTATGTAAATGGTGGTCGCAGCCTATGGGAGTAACTGCCGTTGACAGCAGCGGCTGTTACTGCCACACGCCGTGTAAGAATGGGGTGGCGGGGGTG
The DNA here is from genome assembly GCA_028749045.1 of Cupressus sempervirens. Lineage (NCBI taxonomy): Eukaryota > Viridiplantae > Streptophyta > Pinopsida > Cupressales > Cupressaceae > Cupressus > Cupressus sempervirens. The sequence continues at coordinate 653,666,733 of CM053784.1, forward strand.
GTGGCTCGTCACCTCATTTAAATTTAAAAAATTTTTTTTTTGAAATGAAACGCATCGCGTGAATCACCTCAGTTAATTTTTTTTTAAAATTTTTTTTGAAATGAAACACATCGCATAAAACATTTTTTTAAAAATTATTATCAACGACGATGTGTAGTGACGTGTACACATTTGATATGTGTATTTTTTAAAAAATTAATTTTTTAATGTTAATTTGAATTTCGAATTTGAGTGGAGTAGTGGAAATTGAAAGGTTTTTTTAGTGGAAATTGAAGAGTTTCTTAATGGGAGATGAAGAGTTTTTTCCGTGGGAGATCAAGAGTTCTCTGTCTCATTATAAAACACTCATTTTTCTCTTCATTTGTAAAAGAATACATTTGCAAAAGACAAGTTTTTAGTAAAGCTTCATTGTTTTTGTTGAGAGAAGAAAAGAGGGAGATAAATCATTTGGAAAAGCATTCTACATTTGAAGATCACCAAGTAGATCAAAAAGCTAAGTAAGTTTTTTATTTATTTTTTGTTTATATTAAGTTTTATTTTGCATTTTGATTATTATCCGCATTAAGAATTGTAGTTACACTATTTACATTTAGTTGTAAGTTATTTTTAAAATTAGATTTCTTAGCTTTTACATCGTTGTATTCAAATTTACATTTGCATGTTTCATGCATAATTTATATATAGTTGCATGTTATATATTTAGATATGATTTGTGTAGATTATTGTTTTTTCATATTTTTCAATGTTTTTTATAGATTAATGTTGAATTTTGTTTTCTATAATATTTCATATGGATGGCAATGCCGCCATATCAATATTTTTTAAAAATAGTGATTTATAAATTTAATGATTACTATTTTCATTTATAAAAGTAGTTTGATTTATAATATTTTTTTAATTAAGATTAATATATTGATTTATATTAATATTCTGAGTTAGATTACTATTTCGATCAAAATAATTTTGTAATCAACATTTAGATTATAATTAATTCTTAGCTATGTTTTCTGGGTAGATTGTGTTAATTGTTACATATTATAATTAATATATTTATATTGTTGATTATAATTAACTGTTACATATTAATATTTGAAAAATGGATGGCAATGCCGCCATATTTCCAATATTTAATAAAAGTATCCATTTATTTAATTTTAAATATGAAAAATCAAATTTAGACTTTTAATTTTGTTATTTGAAAATTAGAGTAACCATATGTTTATTTTAATTAATGATTATTTTTATAGGCAATTTTAAAATAATAATTATTAACTTTTAAGCATCAATCTTTTAAAAGTGGAAGGCAATGCCGCCATTTTTTAAAATATTATAATACTAAGCAATTTATTATAATATTAATTATATTTGAAAAAATATTTGTAATGTTTTCATTAAGATTAGTATATCGATTTAGAGTACTTGAATTAGATTACTATTTCAATTATAATAGTTTTGTAATTTACATTTAGATTAAATTTAATCTTTCTATATTAATATTTGAAAACTGGATGGCAATGCCGCCATTTTCCAAATATTTTATTAAAGTGCCAATTTATTCATTTTTAAATTAAAAAATCAAATTTACACTTTTAATTTAGCTGATTGAAAATTACAGTAGCCATATATTTATTTTAAGCTATGCTTATTTTTTATATGCAATTTTAAAAGAATAAATAGTAAGTTTTACCCATCAATCTTTGAAAAGTGGAAGGCAATGCCGCCATTCTTTAAATATTATAATACTAAACAATCTATTATAATGTTACATATATCTAAAAATATTTGTAATGTTTCAAAAGTGGATGATAATGTCGCCATATATTTTCATTAAAATATCAATTTATTTGTTTGTAAATAAGAAAAAATAAATTTATACTTTCAATTTTGTTATTTGAAAATTAGAGTAACCATATATTCATTTAATTTATGCTTATTATTTATGTGCAATTTGAAAAGTATCAAAATTCATTCAATCTTTGAAAAGTGAAAGGCAATGCTGCCATTTTTAAAATATTATAATAGTAAGCAATTTATTATACTGTTAATTGTAATTAAAATTATATGTAATTTTCATCTTTCTATATTTCTTTAAAAAAAAATATTTTCATAATTTTTTTAATGTATTCTCTTATTTATTGTTCATACTTTCTTCATTTATTCTTAATTAATATATTTTTCAGCAATCTTTTATATGGTTTCTATGGAAAATTATTTAGTGTCATGAAAAATATAGCTTAATTCACTAATATTAGTTTTGTACTAGCTATGGTGAGACCTAGGTTAAATTTTTAATCAGAGGAGGCAAGAAGAGAATACCAAAGGCAATATCAAAGAGAATATCGTAGAGAATACCGTAGACGTCAACAACAACAACAACAACAAATAGAAAATGAAACAGAACATCAAAGAATAACATTTAATCAAGGAAATGGGCAAAGTTGTGGTAGAAGAAGGTCTGAAGTGTCAGTTGCACAACTAGAAAATGATGAAAGAGAGAACAGAAATGTACAGAGAAATAATCGTCAACGTACTTCTCAGAGGGTCCTTCTAGATACACAAAGGTGCGGAGTCCAACATGTTGAAGTGCAAGCAAGTGACATACATGAACATCCTATACATGCAAATAATCAACTAAATGTTCAGTATGAAGGGTCTCCATCTATAGAATGTGTCCTAGAAACACCACAACATGAAAGTCAAATCCATGTGAATGATGAATTAGAAGGTGATATAGAAAACATTCCCAATCCAAATGGTATGCTTCAATCTGAATTTAGAAGATTCCAAATGCAGTTTAGATATCAGATAGATAGTTTGAAAACACCAAAGATGTGTTATGTTTGTTAGGAGTCATATGCAGGAATGAAAGTATATCGCACCAGTGAGGGTCCAATATGTAATAGGTGTCGTCAAGAGATAGGAATTCATAGGTTTTCATCTTCAAATAATATGGATCCAGGATGTCAACCACCAGAGCTTACAAATTTAACTCAATTTGAAGAAATGCTCATTGCACGTGCAAACCCTATATTACAAGTTACACATGCAATTGTAGGTCAGTATAAGTATAAAGGACATACCATTAGTTTTCCTCAACATGTTGAACAATTATCAAAAGTCTTGCCACACACAATTGATCATTTACCAATAATCATTGTTCGAAGAAGGGATCAACGTGGTACAGGATATAACTTTACTGTGAATAGGGATCGTGTTTATAGAGCATTGAAATACAAAGTTAAAAATGATAAATTTTATGCAGATGTCAGGATAGATGAAAGTGCTCTTAATGACTTGCCTTCAAATAGGGATGAGAATATTTTTCATACATTAAAGACAATGCACATGGAGTTTGATTCTGATGCAAATGAAGTTGTATTCCTAGGTCCTCTCATGGAGACAAATGAAGGTAATATAATTGAGCACACAAACTCTATGGATTCAAGGCCACCTAATGCTCAAAGGGAAATGGAATTAATTCATGCTTGGGTTAATAATCCTGATGCAATTCCATCTGCTTTAATTGAGTGGCCATCTGTGGGTGCATCACCTATCAATGAGTATGTCGCATCTGGGTTGTTGGATATGGCTTTCCCAACATTGTTTCCAGATGGAAGTTGTGATTGGTTAGAGCCTAGAATGAAGCGGGTATACTTGCATGAATTTTTAAAGCATTTGATCAAATATAGGGATCATCACTTTGGAAAACATCCAAGGTTTAGGTATTTTGTGCAAAACATGGTAATGAGACATAACGCACAAAGTTCAGCATCTGTTTTTGCAAAAAGGAGCTTTCAGGAAATGCCAATAACTATTCATGAATTGCGTGAACATTGGAAAATATGCCTCGCAATAATCTTGCAGATAGGCTAATGCGATTTGGAACAAGTCTAAGAGGAACAAGATCATATTGGGCAAAATATAAAGCAAAATTAACTGACTTGCTTGACCAGCTTGGCACACCTACAATTTTCTTCACATTAAGTGCAACAGATATGCAATGGCCTGATTTACATGCACTAATGCCTGGTATAGCACCTACTAATCCATGAGAGGCTCAAAGATGGAGAAGGCAAAATATCATCGACTATCCGCATATTGTCACTTATTACATGCACTTAAGGAATACAATGTTCAAGAAAGAAACACTTGAAAAAGGTATGAAAGTAAAGGACTTCTGGTGTAGATATGAGTGGCAACATCGTGGTTCACCTCATGTTCACGGCTTCTTATGGCTCGAAGGGGCACCAAATATGGACACTATTAATTGGTCAAATGAGGATGAACGAAAATGTGCTGAGAGATATTTTGATTCCATTATTCATGCTTGGAATCGTAGACATGATCCACATCAAAGAAACATAAATGTAAGTTTCATATTATAAATGAGTTAAATATTAATATGGGTTTCTCACCTCTATCCAATAGAATAATCTATGAATTATCATTTATAGGTCTTCCAAAATTTTGGTGACCATCCATGCCTGAAGCATACAATGCAACTAGCTGAGATGGATATAGACTAGGATTATGAACAGATACTCAATTGTGTTGAGAGACACACTATTTGTAAGGAGGGAGCATGCCTTCGTAAAAAAAGAGGAAGAATGGTTTGCAGGTTAATCAAATTCAAAAAAAATTTATGTATAAATTTTCTATTTCACATTTTTTAACAAGTTGGGTTAACTACATATGTATTCACCAATGTTTCAGGTATAATGCTCCTTGGCAATTAAATTTGGAGGGATCAAAGTTATATACTGATGCAGAATCAGGTGAGAAAAAATTTGAACCAGCAAGAAATGATGACAGAGTTAATACACACAACTGATACATACTGCAATTATGGAGGGCTAATGTTGATTGGCAACCTGTCCTTTCAAGACATGCAGTTATCAAATATATTGCAAAGTATGCAGCAAAAGTAGAGAGAAGCTTTGAAACATATCAACAAATGTTGATGCATCTTTCAAATCTTGAAAATCCTGATGATTTAGCATCACGGGCATATAGAAAGCTTTTAATAGAGACAGTTATAGAAAGAGATATTGGAGCTCAAGAAACATGCCATATGTTATTAGAACTTCCATTGGTGGAGTGTAGTAGAAAGTTTGTCAATCTAAATGTCTCACGTGAAGTTTTCAAACCTGTGGTAATCAATGATGATAGAAATGAGGAAGAACTCACAAAATCTTTTGTTGATGGTTATAAAAAAAGACCAGTTTGTATGGAATGTATCAGTTTGATTGATGCAGCAAGGTCCTGGTTATATAATCCTAAAAGAAGAGGAGATAATAAATGGGGGCCAAGAAAGAAAGTAGCTATTGTTAGAGTTTTTCCTAGGTATTTTTCTATTCCTCCATGAGATTTTGATAAGTGGGTGAACTTTTGTTTGTCTGAGTTGTTACTATACAAACCTTTTCGTAATGTTGAGAGAGACATTGGTCATGATGATGATACTATAGTAGCAAATTGGGACTCCCTCAATTATAATCCTTGGCATGTCCAAAGGCAAGAACATGCACAAAATAATGAACCTTCAACTAATTCAGAGACAGAAGATAATGGAGCCATTTAGGAAAATACTACAGAACATGAGTGGGAAATAATATCTAGGTTACATCGTGGTCAACATATGCCACTTTCGAAAATTGACATGTTGGGGAGAAGAGATATTGATAGAAATACAAATTGGTGTAGTGGATATCAAAGTGAAGAGGAGACAATCTGAGCAATAAATTTCATACCTGAAATGAAAAAGAATGGATTTCTTATGTATGATGACATTCCACAGTGTATCAACTTTACAACTCTTAGTCACAAGCAACAAAAGGCAGTCGACATTATTCTGACACACTACCATAGCAATCAAGTGGGAAATCCTTTGTTTATGATAATTCAAGGAACAGTAGGAACGGGAAAGTCTTATCTAATTGGTGCCATCAATCAATCTTTTCAAATGGCATCCATGACAAATCCTTCTCCTCTTCTATTGCTTGCACCAACTGGAGTTGCAGCTTTCAATATAGGAGCATCTACCATTCATTCAAAGTTGCGAATTCCAATTGCAGATTTTGCTGAACTACAAGGGACAAGACTTACAAGCTTTCAACAAGAGATGGAAAATATCAAATATATTTTGATTGATGAAATGAGCTTCATTGGCCAAAACATGCTGGAAAATATAGATAGTCGACTTCGACAAGCCTTCCCACATAAAGAAGACATAAGCTTTGGAGGTATCCCTTTCCGTACATCACATGCTGTTATTAATGTCTTCTAATTCTTATTAAGATTGGTCATATACAATGCATATCTTTTGATTTTACTTTATATATGTAACTAAAAATTTTGCAACTATCTTTTAGGTGTATCTATTATTTTAGTTGGTAATTTGGGGCAATTACCTCCTGTTAATGATAGACCAGCATATGATAGCAATAGGTGGGCAAAGTTATTATGGCAGGAATTCAAGACATTGGTTACACTAGATAGAGTATTTAGGCAAGATGGAGAAAATAGCCAACAACAAAGATTTCGTCAGCTTCTCACAAATGTGAGAGATGCGAATCCACAAATAGATGACTGGAACTTGCTTATGACACAAACACCTATAAGATTAGATGTTGCAAGCAATGATGAGTTTGATAGGGCAGTGCATTTATTCCCTACAAATGACAATGTTCGTAACCATAACATGAGGATGTTGTATTCTTTAAGACATCCAGTCACACGTAGCCTTGCAACCAAGTCAAGGAATGGTAATGGAAATGAAGATTTATCAAGCGATGAACTTGATACAGAGTTATTGATTAGTAACAATGCAAGAGTAATGTTGACTACAAATCTATGGATAGAAGCTGGTCTTGTCAATGGATCATTGGGATATATCAGAAATATTGTTTACGAACTAGGAACTGCTCCACCTAACCCACCATCATATGTTACAGTTGAATTTGACAATTACTCTGGAGTACCATTTGATGATCACCATCCAAACGTAATACCAATAGCACCATTGCAAAGGGGTAGAACCTTCCAACTACCATTAAGGTTGGCATGGGCATTGACTATTCACAAATCTCAAGGGCTAACTCTTTCAAAAGCCATAATTGACATAGGTCCAAGAGAAAGACCAAGATTGACATTTGTGGGGATATCTCATGTTAAGTCACTGGAAGGTTTGAGGATAATGCTACCCTTTACATACGACCGTTATGAGAAAATGAAAAGTGGGAAACAACTTTCAAAGAGAAAAGTAGAAGAATGTAGACTGAGAAGTCTTGAAAATCATTGATTTTTTGAAACATATTATTTAATAATAAAGATTTATTTGTTCTACTACATTATGTGATCATCATCATCAACTCTTATGTTGTTATTCTTACTATGCACATTGATAGTTCTCATTCCACAGTTAATGAAAAGTATAATTTGATATGCTCAATGTCACATGATAACCTTTTTATTTGCACATTTTAATGCTTGGAAGTACCATTACGCTAACATTTTATTATACTAATTCTCTAATTTGTAAATTTAACTATGATCATCAATTGGGTCCACAAATTAAGTTTATAATATTATTTCAAATTATAAAGGCATTCTTCAATTCAAATAAATCATAATGTTTGTGCTTCATTACTTTCAACCAATACATTGCTACTCAATATTTGAAATCTATGTTTGTCTATTCTTCACTATCCATGAATGGTCATAATATTACCATGTTTCAATACCCAAACTTTCATTACAAATTTTAATACTATTTGGTTTTGTATTCATTTTCTCCACAATTGATTGTACTAAGTGACATGTTCTATTTTTTTCAAGACCATTATTGATATAAAATATTTATCCCTCTCATTAAGTATACATTTGTTCTATTTTTTTAAATTGGTGATAATGCTTTCTAAATTTTTTTCCATGTTTTGTTTTAGGCATGGAAGCCTCTGATAGATAGTCAAGCATTGTTGACATGAGCCCAACTTCTTCAGTGGACTCAAATCATTTTTATGAGACAGAGTTTCAGAAGTGTGCACGAATAATTAAACAGTGTTGTACAACTATGGTAAAAGCTCTTGATAATGCAGCTTTATCTATTGATCATGTACAAGAGATAGAGATAATGGAGATGGAAGATGTTGCAAAATATGTACACAACACATCTACAAAAGTAGATGCATTTCCATCCATGATGAAAGAGGTCTATGATGATCATATTACGAACAAAGGTCGTAATACAATTTTAATCTCTGAACAATATGTGATGTACTTACATCATTATGGAGAACTATATACATGGTCCATATGATGATTTCACAATTTTTAGTATTTCACTTATTACTTTATCTAGAGAATTGTACTAGGAGATGTTGTTCTGCTTTCATCTATGTATCGAAAAAGTAAATAAACAATTTAACTTCTTAGCTCAAATTCTTCTCAACTATACTTGCAAATATTTCAAATCTTTTTCCTTGACCTTTGTGTTTGTATTATTAAAGCTTTAACATGAGATATATCATTTATATGTTGATCATTAAATTATGTATAAAATTGATGTTTTATATCTAACTATTAATCCACTCTAAAGTAGAATATTCATTTTATACTCATTTTAAGTGCAATCATTACCTCAATAACATTTAGTAGTCCTTCATTGTACACTATTCATGCTAAACATAATTAAAATTAATAAATTGTCTATTTATAAATGCAACTATTAAAGTTATAAAACTACATAAGGAACATTGTAATCCTTATATTGCTCTATTATGGTAAGAGGCATGTGTAAGGAGAACAAGCTACTCTCCTAAATGTAACTTTAAACATAACACCAATCGTAATTCTAGCCGTCGTCCTACTTTTCCCCTAACCCTAATTCTAATGCTTTTTCTACCCCTAACTCAAACTATAAGCCTAATTTCAACTTAGCATTTAACCCTAACTCATATTTTAACCCTAACCCTAACCCTTACCCTGACCCTAACCCTTTCTCTACCCATATGTTTAATTCTAACCCTAACCCTACCCCTACCTCTAACACTAATATTAATTGTACCATTAACCATTGTCCTACTTTTTGCCTAACCTAATCCTAACTCTAATTTTGACTCTAACGCTAACTCATACTCTAACCATCAACTGAAACCTAACCTTAACCTTAACCTTATCTATAACCCTAACCCTAACCCTAACCCTAACCCTAACCCTAACCCTAACCCTAACTCTAATACTAAAACTAACCCTAACCCTACCCCTACCCCTAACTCTAACTCTAAATATAACTCTATCATAATTATAATATAGCCCTAACCCTAACCCTAACTTTATGCTGACTGAAATTATAACCCTAACTCAAACCCATACCTTAACCTTAACCCTCATGTAACTATATATATATCGCTAACTCAATATATAAACCTAACCCTAACCATAACCCATAATCTAACCCTTTCTCTACCCCTTTGTCTAACTCCACCCATAATCATAATCATAACCCTATTGCACCCCTAACTCTAACTATGAATCTAACTCTACCATAATTTTACTTTCATATTAACCCTACCTCTAACCCTAAATCTATCCTTAAACTTGACTTAAAACTCTAACCTTAACCCTAACTCTAACATTAATCCTAATTCAAACCCTACTTGTAATATTAAATCTATTTCTAACTCTAACCCTAACCCTAATTGTAATTCTAACCCAAACTGTAACTGTAACTCTATCTCTAACTATAACCCTAACTCAAACTATAATCCTAACTCTAACCCTAAGTCAAACTCATGCTCTAACCCGTAACATGACCCTATCCTCAACCATAACCCTAACCCTAATGCTAACCCTTTCTCTACCCCTATCTATTACCCTAACCCTAACCCTAACTCTAATCCTAACCTTAACCCTAACTCTAAGCCTATCACTAACCTTAACCTTACTCCTACCCCTACCTCTAACTGTAAATCTAACTCTACCATATCTACACTTTAACGCTAATCCTAACCCTAACTCTGACCTTGACACTAACTCAAACCCTTACGCTAACTTTGACCCTAATGCTACCTCTATATATAACACTATCTCTATATAAACATAACCCTAACAACAACCTTATGCCTAACCCTTTCTCTATCTCTAACCCTAACCCTAACCTTGATTGTAACCTTACCCCTACCTCTAATTGCAGCCTTGAATCTAACTCTACCATAATTGGACTTTAACCCTAACAATTATTTTAACTCCAACCCTAACCCTAACCATGACTATAACCCTACCCCTACCTCTAATTGTAGGCCTAAATCTAACTCTACCATAAATGGACTTTAACTCTAACCTTAACAATTATTTTAACCCTAAAGCTAACCCTAACTCTAACCCTTTCTATACACCTATCTCTATCCCTGACCCTAACTCTAATTCTAACCCTAACACTAACCCTAAACCTTACCCCAACCATACCCATAACTCTAACTCAAACACTAACTCTAACTATAAATCTAACTCTACCATAATTAGACTCTAATCCTAACTGTATCCCTTACTTTAATCTTCACTAAAACCCTAACAATAACTCTATCCTTAACCCCAACTCAAAACTCTAACCCTAACCTTAACCCTTACTTTAATCTTCACTAAAATCCTAACCCTAACTCTAAACCTTTCTATACACCTATCTCTAACCCTGACCCTAACTCTAATTCTAACCCTAACACTAACCCTAAACCTTACCCCAACCATACCCATAACTCTAACCCTAACTCTAACTCTAACTATAAATCTAACTTTACCATAATTAGACTCCAATTCTAACTGTATCCCTTAGTTTACTCTTGACTAAAACCCTAACCCTAACTCTATCCTTAACCCCAACTCAAAACTCTAACCCTAACCTTAACCCTTACTTTAATCTTCACTAAAATCCTAACCCTAACTCTAACCTCAACCCCGATTCAAAACTCTAACCCAAACCTTAACCCTTACTTAAATCTTCACTAAAAACCTAACCCTTATTTTAACTCTAATTCTAACTCTACCTCAACCCTAACTCTAATTCTAACCCTAACCCTAACAATAATACTAACCTAAACCCTAATTCTTACCATTGTCCTTTACCTAACCCTAACACTAACACACTCTAATTCTAAACCTAACCCTAACTCTAACCCTAAGAATAGTTGTAATCCTAAAATAGCCCTTGCCCTAGCCCTAACCCTAACCGTAACTCTAATTGTAACTCTAATCCTAATCTAACTCTACCTCTAATTATAACCCTAACCCTAACCCTAACTCTATTTAAAATCCTAACCCTAACCCTAACCCTAACTCTATTTAAAATCCTAACCCTAACCCTAATGATAACCCTAACCCTAACCCTATATCTAACCCTAACCCTAACCCTAACTCTACTCTTCAATATAACAATTTACCTAACAATATCCTTAAAATTAAACTCGATTAAACTGATAAGGATTTTTTAAAAAATGTTCAACAATTTTATACTACTACTATTTTATAGTAACTTTATACAACTATATTTAAAAAGAAATAAACAAATCACTACTAACCTTATAAAAAATAGAAAAATTTAAAATTACTTTTTTGGTTACGCCGCGACTACCACTAGCTATATATACCTCTATATATATTACGCCGAGAGTAATCGTTCTCGAGGCGCCTATTTTTTTTTCATTAATCCCAACTTTGATTAAAATAACTTTGGGATTAAATAAAAATAGGCGCCTCGAGAACGATTACTCTCGGCGTAATATATATAGAGGTATATATAGCTAGTATTACCTAATCTGATGAGAAAAAAAGCCTCATCTTCTAAAGTAAATAAGCTTTTATTCAAAATTAAAATTTGTATAGAATTGTTACATGTTTTACTTTTTCCTTTTTCCTATATGTCATGTTCAAATGTGTAAAATATTTAAATAATAAAATGAAAAAAATATTTTTCTTCACACTCATTGGTAAATAATTTGATATCTCCTATACTTTACAAAAAATTCAAATTGTCATAATATACTTTATGAGATTTATAAAATTGAATCTAAATTCATAATATTAATACAAAGTTAACTATAATTTATTACTTTTAATTATTGATGCATAAATTTAGATATTAAATAAATATTATTTTATATATTTAAATTATATTTTGAGATTGGCATTGCATTCATTTATTAAGCCAAGAGGCTTCCTATAGTCACATGCAGTGTGTGTCAAAAAAATCATCTCATTTAATTATGGAGCTACTTTAAATCTATATTAAAAATTTTAAGCGGATTTGATTTAAATCATTTAATTTGTTATTGTAGTTAAATTTGTGACAAGGATGATACCTTTGTTTTCTATTTTAATTTTCTCAAAGTGTATTAAAATTAGTATGAAATTACTATTATGAAAGATATATGAAATAAAAAACAAATTTAATATAGAATTCTTCTTTTAATTGGAAAATATTCATTTGGTAATCAAAGTTGTATTTTCTATTTTTTTCATAATGCATTTACAAATTATCTTTACAATTTCTAAAAAGTAAAATTTCTTCTTCTCAAATAAGGAAACTTTCCTTTTGGCATCCTTAGTTTTAAGGGCGAGTTTCTAATTTTTGTTTTATATCTCTCATGTAAAAACTTTCCACTCACAATCTAATACTTTTACAAGAATTATTTTTTAAGTAATTATTTAATAAAAACTTTATGTTTCACTTGTAAATATCTATTTTTTCAAAAAAAAATTTAATTTAATATTGTATTAAAATAACCTTCCCCTAAATTAAAGGATTTTTGGAATAATGAGAATACATTCATAGTGTTAGAATTTGAAAAGATTAATTACCCAGAAAACTAGTGCAAAGAATAGTTATCTAAACTATGAATGCAAATGATACAAAATCAAAATAGTTGACACAGAGTTAGTCTCCAAGCGAGTAATACAAATGCTAGAAGTAAAATAAAATTAAGAGATGTAAAAATAAGATATACAAATACAAACCAGGTAGCATGCTTATATAGGCTAGGAAGAGGGAGGAGGTGGCAACATCGACCAATGATGTGCAACCATCTATCGGACTAAATATTGGAAAGTATCATCCCAAGTTAGCTAATGGATGCTCACATGAAGGAAAGTGACAGCTTGCAAACATTCACCTAATAAGACATGCTTTATTAACCGAAGTGAGATTAATAAAAGTGTAGGACAAATCTAGTAATATAGGGAAAAATAAATAACCTACTATGAAATGGGTTGCTTAGATTCCTTCGTGATGGGCATGCTTTGATGTTTATCTATGAGATGGAGAATGGATTTGAGCTAGCTAGTGTCATGGACAACAAGATGGCTTTTGATAGTGCTCTTGAAAAACTTATGCAAGACATCAAAGAAAACAAGTATCCCAAAGTTGATAACCTTCATGTTTTCTCACAACTATTGGGTCAGAAAAAAGTGATCTGGGTGGAAGGACTGCTTGCATGGAAAACATGGATTGATAAATTTGATCATACTCTACATGACTAGTCTACTCTTGTTGCTTCATACCTATTTATACCTTGTTATTATGTATTAATTTTATGTGGATAGTTTATTGATACTCTTTGATTGGTAGGTCGAGGCCTCACCATCCTTCTTTTTGTCCCCTGTTTTGAACTCTTGATTATGAATATGAAAAAAATTAATTTAGTAAAAATTTGTATTTTATTTTCAACTTTAAATCTAATTTTATTATTTTTATGATTACTACTTTCAAATATAATGTTATCATAATTTACTTTTTACATATAATTTTATATTGTTAAAACATATATATTTTTTGTAATCGTTAAATTTTATATTATTTACTTTAGTTTATATTTTTTTAAATGATTTAGCTTTTTAAATTTATTTTTAATTATTGTATTAAAAGTTAATTTAACTACTCAAATGGGTAGTAAAAAATTGATTTTTAATTTTAAAATACTTAGTATAATCTAGTACAAGTTATCACAACTTTTTTTCAAAAAAATTATTATCAAATATTGATTTTAGGTAGAATTCAAATTAAAATTTGAAATAGCTTCAACAAAATCTAATGAAAAAAGGATAAGAACATAGGTTCTCTAATGACTATGATATAATTTTTTCGCTAGCATTTCATATTACATTTAAATATAATATAAAATATTAAACTATTTTTTAATAAAATAATCATAAATTGAATTGAAAAATCTATATCATATTGAAACAAACTACTATTGCAAACAAGTGTGGTTTCAATGAAGTTTTATCTCCTACAAATTGAAAAATACCATGTATCAACTATTTTTTTTACAATTCAATAACAATATAGTCATCAAACTTTGTGTCTATTGTTTACTTTTATGAATATGTCAACTCAACACATTATCTTACCTCTTCCTCTCCCTAACATAGCAAAAAGTTTGCTTGTATTTAGTTAGACAAATCACTCCTATCGGCTAATTGTTGGACATACATAAATGCACAACTACTAGTAAATGCAATAGACTTTGTTTGGGAGATTTTCTACTGGAAAATATATTTTCAATAAAAAAAAGGTGCAAGATTCATCAATTTTTTAATTTTTGACAATTAAAAAAAATCTATTTTTAAAACTTTATAAAAATGAAACAATTTTTCCCCATAATTTCGTTTTAATATTGTAATTTGTTCCCTTTAAAAAATTAGTAAAAGAAAATCAAATCAACTAAAATAAGCATGTTGAAAAAAGACTAAATGAAAACATAAATTAAAGCCCAATATTTTGTAACCAATATTTTTTTATTTTTGGCGTTTGCCTGCCTTTTAACCATTTGCAGCACATTTTAGTTAGGTTCAGGTGTAAGGAGTGGGATTGCCCTCATTTTGGTTTGATAGAATCACGTTTGGGAGACTCACTTTTACCTTCTTAGTTTGGTTTTTCCTTTGTGTGAATGGGGATGAGGGAGTGAGGATGTAATGAGTATCTTAAGGTGGGAGGAGACATGCATGATACACTATAAGATTATATGAGGTATAACACATTGATTATGGTTTCTTGATTGTGCATGCATGCATATTTATGCAATTATTTGTCTTCAAAGAGGTGCCTTCATATTTTTTTATAATAATCTTTAGTTAATATCAAGATGTGGTAATTTTTGCTATTAGTTGTTCTTTTTGGTTACTATTTTTGCTTTTTTCCTTTCCCTTCGGTGCATTCAATATGGCCAAAAATATTGCTCTTAAGAATTAAAATTGAACCTCTCTTCACAAAAGTAAGAGTGGATATATTTGAGCGGGTTCAAAATAATAATAATAAACAATTAAAAATAAGATTTATAGTTCTTTTCAATGAGTTTAATTTTGTGGTAGCAAATTTAATCTTGGTTTTTATTATGGTAATTTTTTTACACACTTCTTTAGCAATTTTGAGTGCTTTAAGATTGACATATTTTTAACAACATTGATTTTCTATGAATAGATTGTTTTAAGATTGACATATTTTTAACAACCTAAGTTTTATATGAATGAATTTAGTTACAAACTCAAATTGTAGTTTTTTTTTTCTAAAATATTTTTCTTAATTTTTGTGCATGCCACAAATAATCTATTTTAAAGTTTACAAAACACATCAATTCCTAAAAAATTGAAACTCATATAGGCTTATCGTTGCATGCACAAAAACATGCAACAACTAGTGAATGTAATAATAAAAAAATAAAAAAATAAAAAATAAAGTGAGACCCTCCTTTGTCAATTGGCTGAAACATCAAGATATGCCAAATTAGTAAGATAAAAAAAATAATTCTCATATTACCTAATCTGATGAAAAAAAAAGCCTCAGCTTCTAAAGTAAATAAGCTTTTATTCGAAATCAAAATTTGTACATAATTGTTACATGTTTTACTTTTTCCTTTTTCCTATATGTCATGTTCAAATGTGTAAAATATTTAAAAAATAAAATGAACAAAAAAAAAATCCCACACTCATTGGTTAATAATTTGACAACTCATATACTTTACAAAAAAAATTAATTGTCATAATATACTTTATGAGAATTACAAAATTGCATCTAAATTCATATTATTAATACAAAGTTAACTATTATTTATTACTTTTAATTATTGTTGCATAAATTTAGATATTAAATAAATATTATTTTATATATTTATATTATATTTTAAGATTGCCATTGCATTCATTTATTACGCCAAGAAGCTTCCTACAGTCACATACACAGAGTTGAACAATTCACGTCAACAAAATCATCTCATTTAATTGTGGAGCTACTTTAAATCAATATTAAAATTTATAAGCAGATTTTATTTGAATCATTAAATTTGTTATTGTAGTTAAATTTGTGACAAGGATGATACATTTATTTTCCTTTTTAATATTCTCAAAGTGTTAGAATTTGAAAAGATTAATAACCCAGAAAACTAGTGAAAAGAATAGATATCTAAACTATGAATGCAAATGATACAAAATCAAAATAGTTGACACAGAGTTAGTCTCCAAGAGAGTAATACAAACTGTAGAAGAAAAATGGCATTAAAAGAATGCAAAAATAAGATATACAAATACAAGCCAGGTATCATGCTTATATAGGCTAGGAAGAGGGTGGAGGTGGCAACACCGACCAATGATGAGCAACCATCTATCAGACTAAAGATAGTAAAGTATCTTCCTAAGATAGCTAATTGATGCTCATATGTAGGAAGGTGACACCTTGCAACCATTCACCTAATAAGACATGCTTTATTAACCTAAGTGAGATTAATAAAAGTGTAGGAAAAATCTAGTAATATAGGGAAAAATAAATAATCTACTAGGAAATAAAAAAACTATGCTAACACCCCCCAAATAAGAAAAGCTTAGGTGGATGTAGAAATGGGTCCCGACAAGTTCGGTCTGATGAGGTACCCATGTACATAAAATTCCCCAAAAGAGAGAAAAAAGAGACCCCCCAAAAGAAGTCAGGACTCAGAGTGAGAGGAAGAGGACCCCCCAAAAGATGAAGCATCTCGTACCCCTAAGAAAGCTCAAAAATGAACGAACTTGCTCTTAGTGAAGAGTTTGGTGAAGATATCAGCAACCTGCTCAGAAGTTAGACAATAGCAAAGGTCAATGACATGACCATGGATGAGCTCTCAGATGTAGTGGATGTGGATCTCTATGTGTTTGGTCTGTTGATGATGGACCAGATTCTGTGAGATTTGAATGGAACTTGGTTGTCACAAGATATGGCTAATGGTCATCTAAATTGGATACCAAACTCAGTAAAAAGATGTTGAAGCCAAATGGCTTCAATGAGAGAATTTATAGCACCTCGATACTCAGCCTCAGTAGAAGATAGAGCAATACAAAATTACTTTTTGCTTGACCAACAAATAGGACCTGAACCAAGTGATAAGCTATCATCTGAAGTAGACTTGCGATCCTATAAATCACCCACCCAATCTAAATCTATGTAGCCCACAAAATCAAGCTCAATACATGTTGCATAGTGAATCCTATAACTGTGAGAACCCTAAATGTAGTGAAGGATCTAGTTGGCTACTTTCCATTGTAGCTCATGAGGTTCTTGCATGAATCAAGAGACCATGCCTATAGCACGTGAGATGTCAGGTCTCATATGAGTTAGATAAATGAGACTCCCAACAAGTTGTCAGTACAAAGTGCCATCAACAAGTGGAGAAGAACACTGAGCCTCAAGTTTGACTCTAGAAAGGATGGGAGTCAGAGTAGGCTTATAGTTAGCCATATGAAACCTCAAGAGTAAATATAGAGCATACCTGGATTATGTGATGGTGATCCCAAAAGGAGACTAAAAGATCTCAATCCTGAGATAGTAATGCAACAAGCCTAAGTCAGTCATCAAAAAACTATCTTCAAGGGCAACTTTTATGGTCTTAATGGTAGGTGATGAAGAATTTCCTATGATCATCATTTCATCAACATACAAAACAAAAAAAATAAGTGAATCACAATATTACAGAATGTAGACATTAGGATCATAATGGCACTGTGTGAACCCAACTAATAGAAGGAAGGAGTTCATCTTGGCATACCAAGCTCGAGGAGCCTATTTGAGGCTATGGAGAGACTTCCAAAGATGTCACACAAGTGAAGAATCCTGAAGGAAGCACTGTTGCTACTCCGTGTAGATCTCCTCATGAAGATCACTATAAAGAAAAACACTCTTCACATCCATCTGATGTACTTTCAAATGATTAGCTATATTAATGGAAGGAACAAGTCAAATGGAATTTGTTTAGATAGCTAGCACAAAAGTCTCAATGTAGTCAATCCCCAAAACCTAGGAGAATCCTTTGGCAACGAAGTGAGCCTGATGCTTGTCAACTGACCCATCTACTGTAATTGTTTTTTGATAGTGTATGCATGAAAATGAGGCCTATGCTAACACACACACTTCAACACAGTCCTTATTTGCGGATTCATCATGAAATGAACATTGAATTGTTCATCCAAAATTTGCCCTGCAAAGCGACCTGTTGCCCTCTATCTAAAGGGATTTTGCCTGTTAATATCCTCAAAATTGAGGTGTAGGCAACCAGGCCCTCTAAGAACGAAGGATTTGACAATGGAATTAAGCTAAGAATGAGTATAAAGATTAATCTAAGAAATGAAAGATGCAATGTAATCTAAGAACAAATGAAGTAAACTAGATTAAGCATATGCATGATTAAACTAAAATGAGATTAAACTAAAAATGAGAATGTATGCAAGAAATGTAAGTAAATATGAGCATGAATTTCAACAACAATTCGATAGAAAATCAATTCATCCTCCCCAAAATGAAGAGATGAGGGTCTCTTAAATAGAGTCTCCTGGAATCCATCAACGGTTGAGATCGATTCAGATCAACGGTCAGGATTGAAGATGAGTTTCAGTCATAAAGGGAGATTCCCGAATTAAAGGGAGTTAACAGACTTAATTTGAGTGAAAATAAGGAGTTAACTATTTTAATTTGAGTAGAAAAAGGAGTTAATTGAGTTAACTCATTTTTGATCAATAGTGAACTGGAAATTCCCCTTTTTGAACTGAAGAGGGATTTTGTTGAGATATTTAATTTAATAAAATGAAATGTGTTCTCATAATTACTTTTTCTATTTAATTAAATAGTCTTTAATTAATTAGAGACACTTTTGTTTAATTAAATAACTTCATTTAATTAATTAGTAATGTCTTCCCATTTAATTAAATCACTTTGTTTACTTATTTAGAAGTAAGTACTCCATTTAATTAAATAATTACATTTAATTAATTAAGATAGGCATATTTATTAAATTAAATAAATTTAATTCCATAGTACATTAGCCTTAGGATATAATTATATTTTAATTAAAGTATAAATACTTAATAATTAAATTAAATATTAATCAATAGGTTTAATGTGACTAATACGAGTAAATACTATAGGAATTAAATAATAAGCATGATGAATGCAGATTTAGGTTTTTTGCATCTGACAATTAAGTCAAGTAGCGAATAGTAGAATGAGAATTGCCTAGGAGAATAGGACTTTGAAATTATCAGGAATAGACTAGAATTGGTATAATGGCAATGAGCCAATTTTGGGGTATTACAGGTAGATCCACTTACATCGAACAATTTTTTTTCCCTTAGGAAAAGGAACAAGATCCCAAGTGTGGTTCCTCATCAAGGAACTATACTCTTCTTGAATAGTTCTATCCCACCTAGGAATACTTGAAGCCTCATGAAAGGATTATAGATTTGAGGTAGTAGCAATGAAGATATAAGGAGCATCCTAGAATTATGAACGATTCTACTCGGTGTTGGATGGATCTCCAATCTAATCACCTGCAAATTGCAAGGTCTATCTGGTCCAAACTGCACTAGAAGATGGAGAATCTGGAGGGGAATAATCAACCTTTTAATGATGACTAGAAAAGGAAGGAGGTGAATCCTTTGAATCACTCTCTGCATCAAAAGTAAAGGTAGAAGATTGCTCAGGTGAATTTGACTCATCAAAAGATCTATCATGTATTCCAAGTGACTCTAGTGTCAAAGTAGGAGTTGGAGAAGTGATAGAAAGTGAGCTTGAAGATCCCTCCTCAAAAAAAACACTCCTCTCAATGAAAAACTCATGTGTAGTAGGGTGAAGCAACAATAACCCTTCGCACCATCAAGATAACCTACAAATATGCAAGGTCTACCCTACGGATCCAAGGCCTTGTGTTTCTCTGTAGGAATGTGGGCCCACGCAAGAGAGCCAAAAACTAAAAAGTTCTTAACTGATGGCTTTTGACTGCTCCAAACTTCAAAAGGAGTAATTCCCTTCAAGGCTCAATGAGGAACACAGTTCTGGATGTAACAAGCATAGTTAATGGCCTCTACCCAATACTGTGGTGCAAGAGATCTAAAGTGAATCATATAGTTTGCTATTTCCTTCAAGGATCTATTCTTATGTTCTACAACACCATTCTACTAGGTATTGTATAGAATTGAATGCTGCAAATCAATCCCCTTTGAAGTGAAAAATCTCTCAAATCGATGGCTGATATACTCACCACCATTGTCTGTGTGCAAAACTTTGATGGCTTTCTTGGATTGCTTCTCTACAAAAGTTCTAAAGTCTTGAAAATGATCAAATACCTTTGACTACCCAAGTATATCAAGAAAATTCATCAATGAGTGTGAGGATATATTGGGCCCTGCTAAAAGAAGGATGCTGAAATGGACTAGCCAAATCATTGCGAACCAACTCTAGTATCTGTGAATATCTCCATGCCTTACTTTTGTCAAACTTTTTCTTAGGATGCTTACTAAGAATGCAACCTTGGAAAATACTGCCTGAGAACTGAATTGAAGGAAACCCTATGACCATGCTTTGTTGGTTTAGCCAATGCAAATAAAGGAAGTTAACATGGCCAAACCACTCATGCCATAATTTACTCACATCATTAGAGTCGGTGAGAAAAATAGTCAAAGGAGGATCAGGAACAAAGAGAGAATATAGATAGAGTTTTGACTGATGATCTTCTCTCCCAACTGCAACTGTAGAATCATTGAGGAACTCATGTATCTCCACTGAATTAGGAGTGAACTCAACTCACTTGCCTAAACTTGTGTGAGTTATCTAGTATACCAATAGGAGATTAGTTGATAATGAGGGTAAACAAAGAACAAATTGGAATGTGCCATCCCCCACATCAACATACCCTCTCCCACACACCTCAATAGGAGTTTCATCACCCATAAAAATAGAAGGCATGGTACATGGCTCCAAGGATGCAAGTTCTTCCTTAAATGAAGCCATGTGGTGTGAAGCACCCAAAATCAAGAACCCAAGTACATGGTGAGGAAGCAATTGCAACAATAGCCTTGCTCTTTCCTTTCTCCATGCTATTTTCTTTTTCCTTGTTAGACCCTTCATTAGAAATTTGTTTGATAGACTTAGGAAAACTGATTTTATTCTTCTCAAAAATGTGTGTCAAGTGATCAATTTGTCTCTTCAAACATTTATGTTCATCATGGTTAGGTATTTTACAATAGGCACATTGGACCTTTTCTTTCTTATTCTTATCACCCTTGGAAGATGGGGTATCAATAGGTGCTTTTGAAACAACTAGTATAAGAGTCATTCTATGTGCAAGAATAGATTTTAGTTTTGTTATTTGAGACATTTGAGGTGGGGGGGGGGGGGGGGCAAATAAATATTATTGTAGGTTTTTGAAAAGCTTAGTGTGCTCTTCTCTTGCATCTTCAGATGATCCTGAGAATCATAAAAGTTTGACAAAAACATTTTTAATCTCTAGGGTTTACACGTGTTGTATGAAATCTGGGCAACGAGCATTTCGGGTTATATTGGCAACATTTTTGGTTGTTCCAATGTGTCCAAGAGGCTTGAGAAAGTCATATTTTGGCTTTCATTTCACCAAGATTGGAGATCGTCATAAAAGTTGTGAAATTGGGGCTTCAATCTCAAATTTGACAACTAAGTTGCATATTTTGTGTTTTTAATCAATATTACAGGTTTAGCATGCCATTGATTGACTTAGGTAGCTGATTCAATATTTACGTGTCATCTTTTGGTTGTTGGGGTCATTTCTTGGTTGTTGGGTCTACTTTTTGTTATTAAAGGTGTCTGACTAACACTACAACTACATCTTCTATACATCAGCAAGAAAAATGCTTTCTAGGTTTTGTTCACAGAACCAAAAAACTATCTAGGTATGTTTTAGTTTTTGCATGCAATCTCTACATTTTGCAAAATCAAGCATGAAAAGCTACAACCAAACCCCTCTCCATTGGGAGTCACAAATTTGAATGTAGTTTTCAAATGCTTCATTATTTCTCATACGGACTCTAATTTCAATGATTCTTGTTATGATCTTGGCTATTCTTTTGTGCTCTATCCACTAGTGCATTGGTTTTTTGATTTTCATGCATATTTTTTTAAAGAAATTGTAGATTCCCAGCTATGACTTTGCATAGTTCTCATTTTGAAAACTTTGGAGGATCTTAACTTTCTAATATGATCTTGTATCAAGGTGTTTTTTTTTTTAAAGTGCATGATTTTTTGAGTAGATCACAGTGGTGTTATTTGTTTCCTTGAGTATTGTGACCAAATTTTAGTTTCAACATATGCTCTTCGTGAGGTTTTTGTAATGCATTAAAATTAAGACCACTTAGTATTTCTTACTAGTGGTAGTTGTAAACACACTAAAATAAAATGCCAAATCATATTTCTTTGGGGGGTTCTTTGATTGAGCAAAAGAGGGGGGGGGGGGGGGGGGGGGCATTGTTGCGATTGGGTCCTCTTCTTTTTAGCATTTCTTCTATATATTTCTTTGTCATCGATCAAATAAATATTTTCATCCTAACTCCATATAATCACTTTAAGTTGAAATCATGCATGACAATTCACTTAAGGAAAGCTGGATTAAATAGGATAACTATGGGACTTGAAACTAAACCTGATAAAGATGAAGATAAGCCTAAGTGGTTTAACAAATGTGATGAGGCATATGGAACATTGTGTTTGTCTATATTTCTCCTGACTTGCTATTTCACATTGAGTCTTTGGATACAACAAATGAAATATGGACAAAGCTAGAAACACTATTTGGCACACAAGATTCAATGAGGAGTCATATGTTAGAAAATGAACTAATTAGTTTAAGTCCAGGAAATTTCAACACAATCCAAGATTTCTTTACTAAATTGAAATCACTAAGGCTACAATTAAAACAATGTGGAAATGAAAACAAAAATGAACAACTAATTCTTAGTATTCTCTCTAGGCTTATTTTAGAATATTTTGTGTTTGTCTCTACCTTCTATGCTACTAAGTATGCACTTGGTACTCAATTCACCATGCCATCGTTAGATGATTTTGCTATCAATCTCACTCAATAATAGGAGAGGCTAATCTAGATGGGCACTCTTAAGTCCTCTAGGTCACATGCCTTGGCTACCAACCAAGAAACAAAAGAACGAAAAGGAGAAATTAGAAACAACAATAGTAAGGATAAGAGAAAAAATAGTAGCAAGGAAAAGAAGGATCATATACCAGTTGCTTCAAAAGTAACTATTGATACCCCATCTTCCAAGGGTGATAAGCCTAAGAAAGAAAAGGTCTAATGTGCCTATTGTAAAAGACCCAACCATGATGAACATAAATGTTTGAAGAAACAAATTGATCACTTGACACACATTCTTGAGAAGAATAATTAGCCATCTTTAGAGTATTTATCAATTTTTAATTAGCCATGCAAAAAATTTAGTGATAAATCAAGGTTTTTATTCCACAAACAATAAAAATCTAGGTACAATTCTTCCACATTACTCGAAAAAGTTGGTTTGTTCATATAAATTTAAATTAAGATGTATTCCCATTCTACTATTTAGTGAAAATTTGTATTTTATTTTTAGTTTTAAATCTAATTTTATTATTTTTATGGTTACAATTTTCAAATCTAATGTTATTGTAATTTGTTTTTTTACATATATTTTTATATTGTTAAAAAAAATATAATTTTTTGTAATCTATATATTTTATATTATGTACTTTAGTTTATATTTTTAAAATGATTTACCCTTTTAAAATTATTTTAAAATTATTATATTAAAAGTTAATTTAACTACACAAATGGATAATAAAAATTTAATTTTTAATTTTAAAATACTTAGTATAAGATTACAAGTTATCATAATTTAAAATAAAAAATAATTATGGTCAAATATTGATTTTAGGTAGGATTAAAATTTGAAACAACTTCAATAAAATCTAATGAAAAAGGGATAAAAGCATAGGTTCTCTAATGACTATGATATAAATTTTTTGCTAGCATTTCATATTATGTTTAAATATAATATGAAATATTAAACTATCTTTTAATAAAACAATCATAAATTGAATTAAAGAATCTATATCATATTCAAAGAAACTACTACTACAAACAAGTGTGGATTCAATGGAGTTTTCTCTCCTACAAATAAAAATATTATGTATCAACTATTTCCTTTACAATTCCATAACAATATAATCACCACACTTTGCGTCTATTGCTTACTTTTACTAATATGTCAACTCAACACCTTATCTAACGTCTTCCTCTCCATAACATAGCAAAAAGTTTGTTTGTATTTAGTTAGACAAATCACTCCTGTCGGCTAATTGTTGCACATATGTAAATGTGCAATTGCTACTTAAGTCGATAGGCTTTGTGTGGGACATTTGCTATAGGAAAATATATTTTTGATGGAAAAAGTGCAACACTCATTGATTTTTTAATTTTTGACAATTTCAAGAAATATACTTTTAAAAATTTCTAAAAATGAAACATTTTTTCCTCATAATTTCCTTTTAATATTGTAATTTATTCCCTTTAAAAAAGTAGTAAAGAAAATCGAATCGACTAGAATAAGCATGTTGAAAAAAGACTAAGTGAAAACATAAATTAAAGCCCAATATTTTGTAACCAATATTTTTTATTTTTGGCTTTCGTCCACCTTTTAACCATTTTTAGGACATTGTAGTTAGGTTCAAGTGTAGGATTTTTGTTATTTTAAAACCTTCGGCCCTTATTTTGGCCTAATAGAATCGGAGACTCACTTTTACGTTCTTAGTCCAATTTTTCCTTTGTGTGAGTGGGGATGAGGGAGTGAGGATGTAATGAGTATCTCAAGGTGGGAGAAGACATGCATGATACAATGTAAGCTTATATGACGTATAACACATTGATTGTGGTTTCTTGATTGTGCATGCATGCATATTTAAGCAATTAGTTGTCTTCAAAGAGGTGCCTTCATATTTTTTATAATAATCTTTAGTTAATATCAAGACATAATTATTTAATATCAAGATGTGGTAATTTTTGCTATTGATTATTTTTCTAGTTAAGTTGATAGGCTTATATGTGGGAGCTTTGCTTCCAATTTTTGCAAATTTCTACCAGCAAACTGTCAGCCTCACCCAAAAAAAAAATTCCATTAGAAGTTTCCATGCAAAAAAAATATTTCCATTCTTGCCCCTTGATTTCTTTGCTTCAAATTTCCCTCCTTCATTGCATCTGTGTTGTTATTTCCCTTTCGATCTTGGTTTTTCCCCTTCATTGGTAGTTTCGAGGCTTCTTATACTATTGTAGCAATTTTTTCCTCCCAATCGTATTTACAGCAGTAGTTTTTTACTACTTTTGAAGCCGATTTCTACAAAGCTTGAATCTAAACTCACTCATTAATTGATTAAACTATGATTTGAAGATTTTAATTGCACTCCACTCTGAGGTAAGATAACTCTTCTCATTTCTGTATTCAAATTAGAAACATAGCATTACCTTGAAAAATCACCCTATCTGTGATAATTTTTATTGTTCATACTTTTTAAATTTTCATTATAAAATAAAGATAAACAGAAAAATGGTATGAGATAAGTCATTGCATGAGATAAGTCCAACTATTCTAGGGTTGATATCTTATACATTTTGCATTCTCTCTCAAATTTTGAAAGGCTAATCCTCATTAACTTCAACCCTACAACCTCTGCACTTCTATGTTCCTTATCTTAAAACCCTAGTGTGGATTTGTGGACAAAGTTAAGCTCCCCATTATGAAATTTCTATTTCGACTCCCCCATTGCAAATCTGAGATCCATCATTTTCTCATGAATAAAAATCTATCTCTTAATTTTTTATATTTTACTTTTCCCAGCTTTCAAACCTGTGATGTTGATTACATGCATCAACAATATTCTCTATAATTTTGAGAATATGCCATACAATTCGACCAATTTTGTGTGTGTGTTTTTTAAACTAGACAATGGATTTGGTAGCCAACCATTCAGGTTTCCATTAATTTGTTTGTTCTTCTTTTTTCGCTCTGTATTTTTGGCTTTTCTTTTAGGGATGAAAATAAACAATAATAAAACTAGCCAAATCCAAAACCAAAACAGAAACCAATTTCATATTTTTTTAAGTTCGCACGGTTGAATTGATATATTTTATAATTTAATCTTTATACATTTTCTTTGCATAAATTAGCACAAAATTATCTGAGATTTGCAAACATATTTTCTTAATAAATATTTACTATTTACTAATATTATATACCTAATAATTTTATTCTAGATTGATGATAAATATCATTTTTTTTGTTTTCAACTTAAAAATTTATTTAAAATTCTTTTCATGACAAAGTAGTGAAAGGTTTGAGTGAGAGAACTAACAAATAAAATGAGAAAGTCTCAAAAAAAGGTGTACATGTTAGAAAGTGTCATAATCAAGAAGAAGTCATCCTTAAGAAAATAAGAAAATAAGAATGAAAATAATTGTGTTTCTATTTTGTTGCAAAAAACAATTTTGATTTGTTACGAAAATGATTTTCTATAGTATAGAATTTTCTAAATTATTTTTCTAAGTTTTAGTAGAATGACATTTTATTTCTATCATTAGCATGTCCAAATAAAATAGATGCATGTTAGTTTTCTAAGTTTTAATAGAATGACATTTTTTCTATAATTTGCATGTCCACATATAATGGATACATTAATTTAGCTAATTTAATAAATATAAATTAATTTAGATTTAAAATACATAATTTCATATTAATATATTATAAAATGAAATACTAAATTATGAAATTAGATAAATATAGGAATAGAAGTATTGAGTTTTATGATTAAAGAAATTTATTATTTTTTGTTACAATTTAAAATTATACTTATTTATGTATTGTAAATGTGATTTTAAGTAATCAATTTTAAAAACAATTATGTTGAATTTATTATTTTATTTGACATAAAATTATCAAAATGAGATCTTTCGATATTAAAAGTGAAGTATATGTTATAAATACTAACATATAGCAACAATTTTTATTATAAAATATGGATATTAAATATGCTAGGGTTGATTTATGAATATTTAAATAATTATATATAATATTCAATTATATTACAATATTTATATGTAAGGATAAGATTGGGCTAAAATTCATACAACTTTATTTATTGTCAATCAATTTTTTCTCCTTTGTAATTTATCATTTTTTATAGATTAAGTTACAATTACATAATAGAAGAAGTGTAATTTGTATCATTTTACAAACACTATATCTAAATCAATAATCTATTTATTCTTGTGTATAATTTAGCTTTTTATAGATTCAAGCTCCAATTAAAGAATTGTAAAGAAAATAGAATGATTTTTCTAAAATGTACAAAATTAAGAATCAAATTTTAATTTATTAATACATTTGTGTTTTAAAGATGATAATACTTACCTATTTATAAATATTAAATATTTAATTATTTAATTTTTAAAATGTAAAGAAGATTTATTAAATATTTTATAATACTTAATATTAAATGTTAAAATGAATCCATAACCGTGACAAAAATTAGTAAATGTTAGTATTTTAATCTGCAATAACCAAAAATATAAATATGGAAAACAATGCTAATTTTTCCCATTTATTTCTCAATTTTTTACTTTTCAATTGCTAAAAAAATAATTTGACTCATTCTAAAAATGTGACTATTTTTTTAATTCATTGTTGCATTACAAATTTACAAGACACTTTGCTAAACATAATGGCATCTCCAAATTCTCAAACACAGTGAGATAACAATGTATCTCCACCCTACTAGCAAACGAGATTTGTCAATCTGGTACATTCACCTTCATTTACCTCTTTTCATTGACTCTCTCTCTCTCTCTCTCTCTCTCTCTCTCTCTCTCTCTCTCTCTCTCTCTCTCTATCTCTCTCTCTCTCTCTCTCTCTCTCTCTCTCTCTCTCTCTCTCTCTCTCTCTCTCTCTCTCTACATATGTTTATAATTTCATACATTCATGTATTTAAACTATTTCTTTACCAACATGAAAATTTTTCCTCAATGTTTAAAAAATAAATGTCCTAAAATGTATTGTGTAGGAGACTAATTCAAACATATTGGCATCCCCAACGTCTCCACAATGGGTACCTAACCAAGCATCTCCACCTTATCAACAATCATTAAATGTGAGTTTTGTATGTTAGCATCTACCTCTCTCTCTATTGCATGTTATTCTACTTATATTTACCTATATTTTTAGATACTGTATTTCCATGTTTCTTCATAGAAAATTCATTGTTTCTTTCATTATAGGTATTCTCTATATTCATACTTACATTGTCATTGAACATGACACTGGATCAACCATACTCACCTCTCCACAGTCTGAACATGGAGTAACTATACATGCATCTCCACCCTATCAACAATGAAGAATAGCCAATATTCTATGTCAACTTCCATTATCTGTTTATGTCTCTTTACATTTATACCCATATTTAAAATTATATGCTTAAATCATAAAATGACACTTATGTTTCAAACATAAGTATTTAAACAACTTCCTTCGGACTATGTAGGAAGCTCCTTCAAACATATTGCCTTCTTCAAAACCTGAACTAATGCAAACTACCAACAATTTTCTAGAACTTTAGGAAGGAAAGAATTCTACAGTGGTAAGTGCAACTAACTTTAACATGTTCATTGTGCCTCTCTCTATTCCTCTCGCTAAAATCATATGTGTCTCTCCATTTCTAAGTTTTTTATTCTTAAAATGAGCATGAAATACATATATTTGTCATATTACTATCTACATGAATCTATATTACTTTACTACTTTCCTCTAAATTAATTCACTAATCAATTTTTACAATATTATCTAAAATGAGTTTCACTCTATTATTGAAGGCTAACTTCCTACTATCATGCCTATTAAGAATACACATATAGTTGTACACATGTATAACCATGACAATCTATATAAATAACTACTAATTTATCTAACCTTACTATTATCATATTTTCTAAAATTGATAATTTCATAAATTCATATCCATCCTGACTACAAACATATACTTAACTACATTTTTTTCTAGGCCACTAAAGCTGAAGTTGTGTTGACTACCAATGCGATTCGTTCCATCAATATTGGAGACTATGTTACAACACCTATATTCTAGATGTTATCTTTCAAATAGATAACTACCATTGAAGATGAAATGGACCAATATAAGATTGTCTTGTATGATGGCAATTACATGCAACTAGCAATGCTACCTCAAAAATGCAATGACCTTATCTTCTCTAATAAGCTGAAAATAAAATATATAATATCATTGATAAAATATGTTTGTCAATCAACTTCAGATTCTAGGTAGGCCATCATATTTTTCATCTATAATGAAATTCTTACAAGTCCTTAACTTTCATTTCATATATCTGCCTAATTTTGTTTTTTTACCCAAATTTAGGATCATGATCATCTTCAACCTTGACATCATTCATGAAGAGTAAAAAATTATTGGGAGGCCTAAGTACCTATACAAATGTCTGGAAGAACAAATGAAAGAAGACAAAGCAATTGTGTCACTCATGAAAATCACTAAATATGGTATCCATGCACTTCACAAGGAACTACCATTGCCCCAAACTATAAGCCCAATCAAGGATTTGAATCGTTACCAAACTAGGTGGACAATCAAAGGGAGGGTTACAACAAAAAAGGAAATGAGACAAGTTTTTAGCTTTGAAATTTTGGACAATGAAGGCATAGATACAGGGATTGTTTTCTATAATGGGGTAGCTAAATTTCACTACGATAGAGTGCATATAGGTGTTTTCTATACCATTTCAAAGGGTTCTGTGAAAGATGAAAATATCAAATACAACAAGCTGAACAACTGCATTGAAATCACTCTTGACCACACATCTATTTTGAAATGTTGTGTATGAATTGCCTATTGCGAATGTTCACTACAACTTTAAGCCAATTAATGAAATTGCAAACATCATCAATAATACTTTGGTTGACATTATTGGAGTGGTTGTTATTGTTGGAGACATTTGAACAATAAGACGAAGAAATGGAATTGAGGTCCTCTATAGGACTATAAAGTTAATTGACATATCACTCTTATGTATTGATATTACTTTATGGGGGGCATTTTTCATATAGAGGGAGATGAAATCAAAGTATTGAAACAATCCAAAAAGGTACTCATCATTGCTATTAGAAATGGCCATGTTGGTGAGTTTAAAGGAAAGTTCATAAATAATACAACAACAATTGTATTCACAATTGAACCATTTGTACTAGAAACTGAATCCCTTAGATCAAAGATAAAAATAGATCAAATTGAAACACTTTCATCTCCAATGTTTTCAACAAAAACTAATTTGTCAACTGCTTTAGCCATCATCTCTACAATCTTCAAAGATTGTAAAACAGTTGAAATCTAATTGAGGTTACAATAAAGAAAACTATCAAATTCATCAAGGATGATTCTTTTCGCTACCCAACATGCCCACTTAAAGTGAATGGAAAAGAATGCAAGAAAAAATGTGTTGAAAATCAAGATAAGATGTGGTTTTGTTCAAGATGTTGCACAAATTTTCTAGATTGCAACTATAAGTATCTCTTGCAGGTAAAACTCCACGATCATACAAGATCCATTTGGATTGTTTCTTTTGATGAAGTAGGTAGTCATCTTCTACAAATTTCAGCAAAGGATCTCTACATGTTGCAGTATGATAGCACAGTTGACACAACTCCGGAATTCATCCTCAAGTTTATGTGTTTCAATAGTTTCATTTTTACATTGTCACTAATAATTGAGATCTACAACTCAGAAAGTAGAGTAAAGGCTACCATTGCAAAGGCTGAGAAAATAAATTTTCAAATTGTCAATGACTATATGCTTTCTAAAACTTCAAAACTATTTGATTGAAACTTTCTTTTCAGCCATCAATCATCCTTTCTTGGAACTGTTTCAACACAGAAACAAAATAAAGTATAGTTGTACTATTTCCTTTTGAAATAAATGTGATCTACATAGTTGTACTTCAAATCTATATATCAAATATATTTTTATATACTATATCAATCTATACTTATGATCTTATCTATTTCAATTTGAGAAGAAGATATCATTTCATTTGCAAATGGTTTCCACTTTCCACTTTCATAATTGTTTATTTTAAACCACACATATCTCACACACAATACTTTGATCATACTCTAACACTATATTTTGTTTGCTCAGATTATTAGTTATTTAAATCATTTTTTTTTTTTCTTACATTCCCTTGTACTCAAAAAAATTCTTTAATATCTGTACAACAATCTACTAAAAGGGTTTTTGTCTTCTTTTCAACCACTTGTACACACACACACACACACACACACACACAGAGAGAGAGAGAGAGAGAGAGAGAGAGAGAGAGAGAGAGAGAGAGAGAGAGAGAGAGAGCTCTTTATTAATTTCTATTTACAATTTCTTTTCTTTTTTTAAATTACCAAATTGAAGTAAACTTTAATTTTACTTGAAAATTATGAAGCCTACTTGCATTTATAGTCCATTTATTGAGAAATTCATTATTCATGTCCTTTTATTATATTAAATTGATATAGATTTATTTTCAAATTATATAGATGCAAGCTTCAATCAAACAAGAAAAGATACCTCAAAAAAGACAAAAAAAAATCAGACATATGACAATCACCATAAGGAGGAAATTTCAGCTTGATGTCATATCAAAAAACTAAATCAAAACTTGTTTTTTCTTAGCCAAACTTCACTTCCAATGATGGATAGCAATGTACCAAAAAATCATAAAAGAGGTTTTACATAGATTGAACAAACTATACTAGAAAATACCACTCACTCTACAATACCAAGACTTAATATTCATGATATAAAAAGGAAAAAATACAATCAAAACACAATATCATCAACCAATACAAATAGTGACCAAACTTTCTTCCCTTTGCAAGAAAAAAGAGTAAAAACATTTGATCCAACAACTATTTTCACATCAAAATTCTCAAAATCATTGAAAAAGTTTAGAGAATGAATTGATGCATTATCAAAACTAAAAACATGCATCATTTGTAATGAAAGCTACATGGGTACGTCCATACAAAAATATACAACCCAAATCACTTGTTGTAGATGTTTTGTGAAAAAAGAGGTTCATCAATTCTCTTTGGAAAACAACTTAGATCTTGGAAAATAGCCTAACATCCTCACAAAACTTACCTAGGTTGAAGAAATGCTTATTGCAAGGGTTATCCCTATCTTATTAGTCACCCATGCAAGAGGAGGACAATACAGATATAATGGACACACCATTAGTTTTTGACAAGATATTTCAATGATTTCTCATCTTCTACCTAGAAGATTACTAGGCATTGAACTCCTAATTATACGCAAAAAAAATGTGAAAGGACAAAACTATGATTCCTACGTCAATAGATATACTATTTTAGATGCTTTAAATTTCAAAATGCAATATGACCCATACTATAAGGATGTCAATATTGATGTTGATGCACTAAACCAATTGCTTGACAAAACAACTGATATATCAAACTTTCTCTACAATTTAACAATAACATCTCTTAATACAATAGCAGCTAGCAAAATTGTTTCTACTCCTGTTGATGAAATGGAATACTACAATACATCATCATTTATTCCAAATTTTCCTAATAAACAATGTGATCTACATAAAATTAAAGAAATGATAGGCATCAAAGGAAATGAAACATATATCCTTCCTTGGCCAGAAATCTATAACTCACCAATTAATTAATACAATACCAAGGGTGTACTAAGCATGGCTTTTCCCACCCTATTCCTAACTAGAACATCACTCCCACTACAAAAGAGAAGAAAACCCGTACAAATGCATGAATATGCATTACATTTATTAAGATATCATGATAAAGATTTGTAAAATATGTATGATTTAGATATTTTATTTATAATTTAATGATGAGACATCATAGCTAGCAAACAACAACAATTTTCTTTAAAACAACCTTACATGACCATATACCAAAAACTCTCCATCTCTTTCGCGAGAATTTACAAAATGTGCCTGATAATCAATTGGCAAATCAACTAATGCATTTTGGAACTTCAGTATGGGGCACAAGAGGTTACTGGAATAGAAAAAGAATGGAATTATCAACAATGATAACCAACTAGGGATACCTACACTATTCTTCACTTTGAGCTCAGTAAACACAAAATGGGCAGATCTACATGCATTATTCCCACAAGATACACACTCAATAGTATGCTTCTCAAGGAAAAAATTCATAGATAATATAGTTGACAACCCACATATTACATCCTTATACATTCACCAAGGATTCACTATATTTCCTGAATAAGTCATAGAAAAATTGCTATAAGCAAAAGATTTTTTGTATAGGTATGAGTGGAAACATTGAGGTTCTACACATATACATGGCTTCATTTGGCTACATAATGAACCAAATATGGACACAATCAATTGGAAGAACCACCTTGAATTGGATGAGGCAAGAAAATTCTTTAACAAATATGCCTCCACATGGAATCCCGTACTAAATTTGATAGACAAAATAGATTACACTACAACCTTAATGATGACACTTGCATAGTAGATACTCAAAAAATATTCTCATTAGACCCATTGACAGAATATGAAAAATTGCTAAATACTATACATGGTATGTGCAAGATCATGGTGTGCCAAAAAGTGGCAATCTGAAAAATTTGTAGTTCTGAAATATCTCAAACCATTTCAAAATCTATTCTAACTTTTTTCCCACCCACCCTGATATTAAATAAAAATAATTGATATCTTTATAAGGTCTACTATATCTTTTGATACCAAATCTATTTGGTCAACTTTAAAATCATCCTAAAATTGTGCTTTTGGCCTGTTTTTATGTGATTTTTACTTCAAACATGTAGCTGAAAAAAAAAATTTCACCAAAATTTGATGAAATGAAGAGTTTTTTAAGAATGTTCTTATCTTTCCATAAATGTAAGGTTTGTCAAATTATGAATTTAGTAAGTAATTATTACTTATTTTCTTATGGAGTTACGTATAAAATGCTGACTAACACACTACTTGAAAAAAACTATAACTTTCAAATCGTACAACATTTTTTAAATCCAAAAGATGCATCACATTCTATTTTTCTTCTACTATTAGGAAAAAAATGAAAAATTGAATTTTGTAGAGCTTTGAATTAGTTAAGGTGGTCAGACACAAGAGTTTTTTAATTCCAAAAATACTAAAGTCAAAAATTAATTAGTAATTATTTATTTAGAATAAAAATACCCATAAATATTTGTCACATCTAGGCACGAATCTACTACTTATATCTAGAATATTATTAAAAAATATTATCATTTGGTTTTGATTAAGGTGGTTGGACATATGTCTACTTATTTTTGTTCTAATTTTTTTGTAATAATACATTAAAATTCAAAATTTTGACCAATCAATTTTTTTTTTTGAGATTAGTCCTAGTAGTTTAGAAACTAGATTCAATTTGACATAGATTATTTTCTATCAACCTTTTGATATAAAGTTAATAACAAGTAGAAAATTGCACATCAAATTGACATAACCCTGATTTTCTAATTTTTTATTGCCACTTAAGAGAATAGTTTGGTTGACCATGATCTTGCACATACCCTACAACAACATACAAAATGCACTGAGTCAACATGTCTATAGAAAAAAGGATAAACTATGCAATGTGGTTACAATGCTCCATGGCCAAAACAACAAACATCTAGCCTAACAAGTGATAGAGAAGGAAAAAAAAACTTATAATGCAGCTAGAGATAATGATCGGCTCAATATCCACAACCCATAAATGCTAGCCATATGGAGGGCTAATGTAGACTACCAACTAGTCACTTCAAGGAAAGTAGTGCTCAACTAAATCTCAAAATATGCCTCAAAAATTGAAAAAAAAATCAGAAACATACAATGTCATTTTTTTAAAATAGCTAGTACAAACAAATAAGATGATAATGCATTAATTGCATATCAAAAATTCATGATGGATTTCATTGCTAAATGTGATATTGATACATAAGAAATATGTTAGATGTTGCAAAAAATGCAACTTGTAATTTGTAGCCAAACGTTTGTGTCTTTGAATGTTAGCAAGAAAATCCTACATAGAATCAACAATTAACAAATAGAAGAAGAATTGAGTACCACTTATATCCATTCATACACTGAGTGCCCCCAAGAGCTAGATTCTTTGACACTCTTTCAAATGGCCCAAATGCACTTTTACTAATCAAAACATAGAAAAAATTAATGGTAAACAAGGAAAACCAATGCAATTGTCAATATCTATATTCCAAAACATTTTAGACAAAAATAATGATATGTTTGATACATTTTGTTAGATAGAACTCTTACTATAAAAACCATTTTGACATATCATAGCACAAATTGGCATTACTAAAGATGGAATTGTAAGAAACTGAAAATCATTGCAATCAGCTAATTACATGGTTTGCCATATTAATAGAGTTTAAAGCATACCCACTGTAGAATCATCAGATGATACTAACAATGACGACTTCAAAAATTCTGAAGACCCTGACCTTTACAAATGATAATTATTATCCCAAATGGGTGCATCCAATAACTTGAACATTAATGACCTTGACATGCTAGGAAATAGAGATATTGACATTAACTGCTCATGGAATACCATCAACATTTTCCACCAACTACATGAATCAGCTATGACATTCATCTCAAAAGGGAAATTAGATACAAATAACATAATGTCACCTTCAAAAACAACACATCAAAAATTCCAACTCACATTAGATATCATTATTAAATATTGTACAAACAAATCAAAAAATACACCATTGCACATGATTATTCAAGCAACAACAGGTACTGGAAAATCTTACTTGATTCATTACATTAGAGAAATTATTAATACAAGTGCTCAAGATGGAAAAATTACATTGGTAGCACTAGCTCCTACGAGTGTTATTGCATACGATATACAAGCAACAACAATCCACACATGCTTACACATTCCAATTAAAGATATGCATCCCTTACAAAGCCAATCCTTAACAACTCTACAAGAAAACTTGAAACATGTTAGATACATTCTAATGGGTGAAATGAGCTTCTTGGGCCCAAAACTACTATTGAAAATTGACAATCGTCTACATTAGGTATTTTCTCAAAACCAACATGAACCATTTAGTGTAATCTTAATCATTCTTGTTGGTGACTTAGTCCAACTTCCACCAGTTATTGACAAACCAATTTATGCCTCACACTCAACAACCCTCATGTTATGGAACACATTCAATGTAGCAATCACATTAGATACAATTTTTTTCCAAAAAGGACATACTGAACCCCAGATAAAGTTTCATAAAATCTTACAAAATATTTTAAATATTGTACCAATCAAACAAGATTGGGAAACACTAATGACTTGAACAAAAGATAATATTAATGAAAATCAAAACATTGAGTTCTATAAATCTACCCATCTATTTGCAACCAATGAATATGCAATAAACCATAACAAGAAAATGCTCGAAAACTTGAACCTTCCAATTGCTTGTACCACTGCTAGAGTTGCTGCACACAAATCAAAAGAACAAATAAAAGATGAAAAACTCCCATAATAGGTCCTCCTTTGCATAGGCCAACAAGTAATGCTGACAACAAACTTATGGATACAAACTAGTCTTGTAAATGGATTAATTGGACAAGTTAATTCTATAATTTACGATAAAATTTCATCTCCTCCAAATCTACCAAAATATGTATTTGTAAAATTTGAAAATTACATTGGACCACCTTGGGATTCACAAAACCCAAAAAAAATTCCATCACTCCAATTACAAGAGGCAATTATACACAAATTTCATTGATAATGGATTGAGCTATTACCATACACAAATCTCAAGGACTCACACTACATAGAGCAATAATAGACATCAGAAGAAGAGAAAGGAAAGGATTGACATTTATAAAAATATCAAGAGTAAAAAATTTGAACAACTTGTAAATTCACCAACCTCTTCCTTTTGAAAGGTACTGTGAGATAGAAAATAAAACTTATACAGCTACTAGGAAAAAAGAGGAAGCAAGTCTACAGCTACTATCACATACCTCATTTCTCACAAAAAAAATATTTTAGCCACAAAGGTGATGAGTTGATATTCTATCTATTTAGTCATATGTATAAATTCATTCGTATAGTTAAAATAAAATTTAACCACAAATTTTTATTATGTTTTAGTAATTGAGTTTGAAAAAAAAATTGCAGGAAAATAATACATAACCATTCTAGACTAGGCTGTTGCAAACTATTTCCCAAACACAAATTCAAATCTTCATGGGTAATTACTACCAATTTCACACTCCACACATTTCAAGGTATTTAACTAAAGCTCATGTGAAAGAATGAAGAAACAAATATTTCTTTCTTTACAAAGTCCCTTAGATTACTCTTTTATTATGAAAAAAATGCAACCATAAAATCATTTTATCCAATACTCATAAGGCATACAAATTAACAATTGTACAAAAATTGATTATAGGTAACTCAAAAATGGTCAAAGTGATTGAGCTTGTTCACTACAACAACAATACAATTTTACTACTCCCTTATTACAATGGTACTTCAAACTTTATATTCATTACAAAAAAATGTCTTTTCACAAACTATTATTCTTCACTTTATCCAATACAAAAAAAATTCTTTTATTTTTTTCTTATTTCTCAATGCATGCTACTTCTTTTTCAAATTCTCAAATTTAAAATCATTTATAACTTGCAAATTTCTGCCTAATTAAAAATTTAAATATGTTTTTCATCATTTCAAATAAAACAATTTCAATATCATCCCTTTCAACTTCTTGTTGAACATACTAAAACATGCAAATGCTAGTTACTATTGTTTTTTTTTTCCTTTTCCCTTGGGTGGATTCGATATGGCCAAAAATATTGCTCTTAAGAATAAAATTGAATCTCTCTTCATAAAAGTAAGAGTGGATATATTTGAGTGAGTTCAAAATAATAATACAATATAATTAAAAATAAGATTTAAAATTCTTTTCAATGAGTTCAATTTTGTGGTGAAAAATTTAATCTTGATTTTTCTTACAGTGAATTTGTTACACACTTCTTTACCAATTTTGATTGCTTTAAGATTGACATATTTTTAACAACATTAGTTTTCTATGAATGGATTGTTTTAAGATTGACATATTTTTAACAACCTCAATTTTATATGAATGGATTCAGGTTCAAACTCAAATTGTAGATTTTTTTCTAAAATAATTTTCTTAATTTTTGTACATGCCACAAATAATCTATTTTAAAGTTTACAAAACACATCAATTCCTAAAAAATTGAAACTCATCAACTTATCGTTGCATGTACAAAAACATCCAACTACTAGTGAATGTAATTATAATAAATAAATAAAATAAATAGAAAATTAGACCATCCTTTGTTAATTGGCTCAAACATCAAGATATGCTAAAGTAGCAAGATAAAGAAAATCATTCTCATATTACCTAATCTCATGAGAAAAAAAAGCCTCGTCTTCTAAAGTAAATAAGCTTTTATTCAAAATCAAAA
Organism: Cupressus sempervirens; assembly: GCA_028749045.1. Taxonomy (NCBI): domain Eukaryota; kingdom Viridiplantae; phylum Streptophyta; class Pinopsida; order Cupressales; family Cupressaceae; genus Cupressus; species Cupressus sempervirens. The sequence goes on from CM053784.1 coordinate 653,705,693, forward strand.
TTTGTACAGAATTGTTACATGTTTTACTTTTTCCTTTTTCCTATATGTCATATTCAAATGTGTAAAATATTTAAATAATAAAATGAATTTTTTTTTTCACACTCAGTGGTTCATAATTTGACATCTCATATACTTTATGAAAAAATCAAATTGTCATAATATACTTTATGAGAATTACCAAATTGCATCTAAATTCATATTATTAATACAAAGTTAATTATTACTTTTAATTATTGATGCATAAATTTAGATATTAAATAAATATTATTTTATATATTTATATTATATTTTGAGATTGTCATTGCATTGATTTATTAAGCTGAGAGGCTTCCTATAGTTGTAGAGTTGAGCAATCTGTGTCAACGGAATCAGCTCCTTTAATTGTGGAGCTACTTTAAATCTATATTAAAATTTATGAGTGGATTTAATTTGAATCATTAAATTTTTTATTGTAGTTAAATTAGTGATGAGGATGATACATTTATTTTCTTTTTCAATTTTCTCAATGTGTATTAAAGTATGAAATTACTATTATGAAAGATATATGAAATAAAAAATAAATTTAATATAGAATTATTCTTTTAAATGGACAATATTCATTTGGTAATTAAGGTTGTGTTTTTTATTTTTTCCATAATGCATTTAAAACTTATCTTTACAATTTCTTAAAAATAAAATTTCTTCTTCTCCGATAATGAAAATTTCCTTTTGGCATCCTTAATTTTAAGGGCAAGTTTCTAACTTTTGTTTTATATCTTTTATGTAAAAACTATTCACTCACAATCTAGTACTTTTACAAGAATTATTTTTTAAGTAATTATTTAATAGAAACTTTATGTTTCACTTGTACATATCTATTTTTTTCAACAAAAATTTAATTAAATATTGTATTGAAATGACCTTTGCCTAAATTAAAGGATTGTTGGAATAATGAGAATACATTCATAGTGTTAGAATATGAAAAGATTAATAACCCAAAAAACTAGTGCAAAGAATAGATATCTAAACTATGAATGCAAATGATACAAAATCAAAATAGAAACATAGAGTTAGTCTCCAAGAAAGTAATGCAAATTCTAGAAGAAAAATATCATTAAGAGGATGCAAAAACAAGAGATACAAATACAAGCCAGGTAGCATGCTTATATAGGCTAGGAAGAGGGAGGAGGTGGCAACAATAACCAATGATGAGCAACCATCTATCAAACTAAAGATAAGAAAGTATCTTCCCAAGATAGCTAATGGATGCTCACATGTAGGAAGGTGAAACCTCGTAACCATTCACCTAATAAGACATGCTTTATTAAAGTAAGCGAGATTAATAAAAGTACAAAAAAACCTAGTAATATAGGGAAAAATAAATAACCTACTAAGAAATAAAAATCTACAATAATAGCCCCCATAAGCAAAGCTTAGGTGGATGTAGAAATGGGTCTTGGCAAGTTAAGCCTAATGAAATTCCCCAAAAGAGAGAAAAAAGAGACCCCCCCAAAAAAAAAGACTCTGAGTAAGATGAAGAGGGCCCCCCAAAAGATGAAGCATCCTACAGCCTCAACAAAACTCACAAATGAAGGAACTTTCTCTTAATGAAGGGTTTGGTGAAGATATCAACAACCTACTTAGAATTCAAACAATAGCAGAGGTCAATGATGTGACCATGGATGAGCTCTCGGATCTAGTGCATGTGGATCTCTATGTGTTTGGTTTGCTGATGGTGGACTAGATTCTGTGAGATTTGAATGGCACATTGGTTGTGAAAAAATATGACTAATGGCCATCTAATTTGGATACAAAACTCAGTGAGAAGATGTTGAAGCCAAATGGCCTCAGTGGTGGTATTTACAGCCGCCCAATACTTAGCCTCAGTAGAAGATAGAGCAATAGCAGACTGCTTTGTTCAAAACCAACAAACAAGACCTAAACAAAATGAGAAGCTGTATCCTGAAGTAGACTTGCAATACAGGGAATCGCCTGCCCAATCTGAATTTGTGTAGCCCATCAAATCAAGCTCAACACCTACTACATAGTGAATCCCATAACTGTGACAACCCTGAATGTAGTGAAGGATCCACTTGGCTGCTTTCTAATGTAACTCATGAGGTTACTACATGAATTGAGAGACCATGACTACAACATATGAGATGTCAGGTCCCATATTAATTAGATAAATGAGACTCCCAACAAGTTGTCAGTACAAAGTGTTATCAACAAGTGGAGAAGAACACTGAACCTCAAGTTTGAATTGAGAAAGGAAGGGAATCAGAGTAGGCTTATAGTCAGCCATATGAAACCTCAAGAGTAAATCTAGAGCATACTTGGACTATGTGATGGTGATCCCAGAAGGAGACTGAAAGATCTCAATCCTGAGAAATTTATGCAACAAGCACAACTCAGTCATCAAAAAACTATCCTAAAGAGAAACTTTGACGGCCTTAATGGTGGGTGAAGAACTTCTTGTGATTAGCAAGTCATCAACATAAAAAACCAAAAATAGATGTGAATCACTCTATTGGAAAATGTAGACATTAGGATCATAATAGAAGGGAGGAGTCCATCTTGGCATACCAGGACTGAGGAGCCTTTCTGAGGCCATATAGAGACTTCCAAAGATGGCACACAAGTGAAGAATCCTGAAGGAAGCCCTATGGCTACTCCATGTAGATCTCCTCATGAAGGTCACTATGAAGAAAAGTTCTCTTCACATCCATCTGATGTACTTCCAAATGATTAGCTGCAATAATGGCAAGAACAAGTCAAATGGAATTTGTTCAGGTAGCTAGTGCAAAACTCTCAGTATAGTCAATCCCAAGAACTTGGGAGAATCCTTTGGCAACTGAACAAGGCTTATGCTTGTCAAATGACCCATCTACTTTTTTTGACAGATCCACTTACATTAAACAAACTTTTTTTCTTCCCTTAGGAAAAGGAACAAGATACTTTTCATGCATACTTTTATCCCACCCAAGAATACCTGAAGCCTCATGAAAGGACTATGGATCTAAGATAGTAGCAATGAAGACATGAGGAGAATCCTAGAACTATGAATGAGTCCACCTGGTGTTGGATGGATCTCCAATCTAATCACTTGCAAACTGCAAGGTTTGTATAGCCCAAAGTGGACTAGAAGATGGAGAATCTAGAGGGGAATCATCAACCCTTTAATGATGACTAGGAGATGAAGGAGGTGAGTCCTATGAATCACTCTCTACATCATAAGTGGAGGTAGAAGACTACTCAAGTAAATTTGACTCATCAGAAGATCTATCATGTATTCCAAGTGACTCCAATGTCAAAGTAGAAGGAGTTGGAGAAGTGATAGAAAGTTAACTTGAAGATCCCTCCTCAAAATGAGCACTCCTCTCAATGAACAACTCATGTGTAGTAGGGTGGAACAACTGATAACCTTCCACACCATCAACATAAATCATAAATATTCAAGGTCTACTCTGCAGATCCAAGGCCTTGCATTTCTTTGTAGGACTATGGGCCCATGCATGAGAGCCAAAAAAATGAAAGTGCTTAACTGATGGCTTTTCACCACTCCAAGCATCAAAAGGAGTAACTCCCTTCAAGGTTCAATGAGGAACACAGTTCTGGATATAACAAGCATAGTTAATGTCCTTTATCCAATACTGTGGCTCAAGAGATCTAGAGTGAATCATATAGTTTTCTATTTCCTTCAAGGATCTATTCTTCTATTCTGCAACACCATTCTACTGAGGATTCTATGGAATTGAATGCTACAAATCAATCCCCTTTGAAGTGTGAAATCTCTCAAACTGATGGTTGACATACTCACCACCATTGGCTGTGTGTAAAAATTTGATGGCTTTCTTGGATTGCTTCTCTACAAAAGTTTTCAAGTCCTAAAAATAATAAAATACCTCTGAATTTTGTTTGAGAAAGTACACCCAAATATATCGAGAAAAGTCATCAATGAATGTGAGGACATATTGGGCCCTGTTGAAAGAAGGATGCTGAAATGGAATAGCCAAATCATTGTGAACTAAATCTAGTATCTCTGAAGCTCTCCATTCCTTAATTTTGTCAAACTTTTCCTTAGGATGCTTACCAAGAATACAATGTTTGCTAGCATTTCCTAAGAACTGAATTGAAGGCAACCTTGTGACAATGCTCTGCAAGTTGAGTTGATGCAAATAGAAAAAGTTAACATAGCCAAACCACTCATGCCATAATTTACTCACATCATTAGAGTGGATAAGAAAAATATGTTGAAGGAGGATCAGGAATAAAGTGAGAAAATAGATAGAGTCATGATTGATGATATGCTCTCCCAATTACAACTGTAGAATCACTATGCAATTCACATATCTCTATTGAATCAAGAATGAACTCAAGCCACTTGCCTGAACCTATGTGTGTGATCTGGTATACTGATAGGAGATTTTTTCATAATGAGGGTACACAAAGAACATCATGGAATGTTCCATCCCCCACATCAATATACCCTCTCCCACACACCTCAATAGGACTTTCATCACCCATCAAAATAGAAGGCTTAGTACATAGCTCCAAGGATGCAAATTCTTCATTAAATGAAGCCATTTGGTGTGAAGAACCAGAATCAAGAACCCAAGTAGATGGTGAGGAAGAAACTCCAATAGGGTCCTTCCCCTTTTCTTTCCCCTTGTTGTTTTCTTTTTCCTTGTTAACCCTTCATTAGAACTTTGTTTGATAGACTCGAGAACACTGATATTATTCTTCTCAAGAATGTGTGTCAAGTGATCAATTTGTTTCTTCCAACATTTATGTTCATCATAATCGGGTCTTTTACAATAGGCACATTGGACCTTTTCTTTCTTAGGCTTATCACCCTTAGAAGATGGGGTATCCAAGAAAAATCTGCATGTGGACTTCATCACTGCTTTTGGCTTCTCTCTAATATGCCCTTTATTTCTCCATTTGATATTGTCAACTTCCCTCACGTGAGTGAAAATTTAGCATTGATTTGAGTCGTAGCTATAAATATGAAAAAAAAAATTCAATTAATGTACTCACATATGCTTATATTAGCAACAGATTTGGGCATAAAAAATTAGGATTCAATGAGAAATATGTTGAAAGTTATTTTCAAAATAAATATCAAAACATGTAATATTAATCTATAAAGCAAACGATTTGAACATAAAAATATGATTCAATGAGAAATCAGTTCAAATTTTATTTTCAAAGTAAAAATTATAGAATATTAAATTAATATATAAAACAAAGTAGATTTAATAAAGTTGGTTTATAAAATTCAAATAGCTTTGGAAGGATTTATTCTAAATAAAATATATATTTCTTTCAATATTTTAACAAATCATAAATTCCTTTAAAAGGAAAACATGCTTTCTATAAGAAAAATACATATATTTGAAATATCAAATTCTCTTGTATCCATAAACATGTTTTCATTTATTTTACATAAATGATAAAGAATATAGATCCTTCAAAAATTGACTCTTACCCTAATTTGTATCTATTTATATTGATACATCAATGGTAACAAAGACTAATAAAATAAATAGTAAGTAAATTGAATATTGAGGATAGTACTGGAGAGCAAAGAGAATTACTAGCAAATCTTCCATGAGCACCTTCATGACATTTATATTTGTCATTCCAGGCATTACTCTTATAATTTTTTTCATATTCCTTTTATCTACTATACATAACTATTCACCTCTTTACCAACTCTATCAAATGAAACTTATTAGAATGTCATCAATTCATTACAAGACACTTACTAGAATGTCATTTTTTTTTTAAAATCGAATTTTTTTATATTTTTTACATTTAAGATTTGTGTCATTTTAGAAAAATGATAGACTCAATTACAAAATTTGATGGATAATATGAAGGAAACAATTGATACAACTCATATTCAGTTATCTAATATTTTATATTTTTCATACCAATTTTTTTTTAAAATGTTATCTTAAATATATATTATATTTGAAAATAGGTTTTGTAAATTATCTAAAAAATATATTATATATGATCAAACTAATTCAAATAGTATTAGTTTTAGTTAATTTCAACTTATCATCCATACTTGATTAATATATTTTTATTTATGAAAAAATAGATTAGATACTAAATTAAGAAGAATTTATTTTTTGTACAAAGCAATATTAAAATATCCTCTAAACTATATATGATATCAAAATATTAAAAGTTTTCTTGTTCTATTCCATTCTTCTCAACAAAAGTATGATTTGATTTGTAAAGGAAAAAATTGAGATTCTTAAATATAAAAAATATTCATATAAATTGACCTAAGACTAAATATATAATTTTCAAATGTTACAATCAAAATTTAATGTAAGTTTTAATAAGCATTCACTTAATGATCTTGGAGGCCATGAATAATTTGATTGAATTCAAGACATGGTCGTTTATAGCTTGGTAGCATTTAATATTTTGAAAATAAGAATTATAATTAATTTTTTAAATATGTGGTGAAAGTTTTTAATTTTTAAAAAATGTTTGTCATCTTCAGCTTTTGTATTTTAAAAAATGATGTTAAGAATAAAATAAACTTAATGATGGTTGGTTGAAAATAGATTTGTCATAATATAATGTACAAATTTGTATTAGATTTTTAGTTGGACTCTTGTCAAGTTAGATATAATAGGAAGATGATGTAAAATGTTAAATTTCATAGTCAATCAAAATTAACCAAACTCACAAACATTGTTCACAATTACAATGTGTGGATATAAAAATGATTGAAATTTATACAACTGCATAAATTGTTTTAATGAAACAAGATGAACCTTTATCAATAAAGACACATAATACATCTATTAATTTTGTCAAAATATAACTTATTTTTTAGTTATGTCATGACAAAGAATGAATTTTGAATAAGAGGAACAAAAAAGGCAACATCACAAGGAATATCATAGAAGGCAGTGAGAACAAGTGACATATATTGAAAGGGAGGAGCAAAGACAAAGACAAAATGAGACAAATGGGCATAGATATGTCAGATATAGAATAGAAAGAGACATAGAAGAATTGGGTGTTCACAATAGAGATCTTACAAATATATTAGAAGGTCTTCCTCAAAAAAGTTATGAGAAACATTCTCATTATGATATAGGAGATGGGTGGGAAATACATCAAAAACCAAATAAAAGGGAACAATATCATTCTCATGAAAATATTGAAATGAATGTTCACAATGATGAATCATTATTCACTCAAAATATACCACAAAATAGTCAGCATGTCCCTCAACAAGAAAGCAATAGAGGAAGATAGAATAATGTACAAAATATAGATAATCCTAATGGTATTCTTGAAGATGATTTTCATAATATTCAATTAAGGTTTTGACACCAGCTAGATAGTTATATTTATTCACCAATGTATTATACATGTCAGGAATGTTATCTTGGAATAAAAATATTTCACACTTCATAGGGTCCTATATGTAGTATGTTTAAGCAAGAAAGAGGAAACAATAGGATTTCTACCTCAAAAAATGTGGATATAGGACCATAGCCATAGGAACTTGCTACTTTAACTCAAGTGGAAGAAATGTCGATTGCATGTGTAAGTCCAATAACACAAGTCACACATGCAATAGGTGGTCAATATAAATACAAAGGACATACAATATCTTTTTCACAAAATATTGAACAAATCTCAAAATTTCTGCCACATTTAATAAAATAATTGTCCACAATAATAGTTCAAAGAAAAAATCAATGTGGTACAAATTATAACTTTACAATAAATAGAGAGCATGTGTATAGAGTACTACATTACAAAATAACATATGACAAGTTCTATTCAGTTGTTATAATTGATTACAATATGCTAGATGATTTAGAAAGAAATTATGATTCCAATATCTTTGAAAGAATTAAGATAGTATACATAGAATTTGATGTATACATAGAATTTGATTCATACTTAAATCAAATTGTGTTTTCTGGTCCAATTATCAAAACAAATGATGTCAATATTATAGAGCACACATACTCAATGGCTTCAAAACTTCCTAATGTCCAATGAGAAATGGAATTAATAGAAGCATGGGCTAAAAAAAAAATGTAGGTCTCAGTACATTTGTTGGCTAGCCTACAATTTTGATATCTCCAATCAATGAGTATATAATGCCATGTTTAATTGATATGGCATTTCCAACACTATTTGCAGATGGTAGCTATGATTGGTTAGAACCATGGATAAGACAAGTATATCTACATGAGTGTGTGAAGCACTTGATATGGTATAGGGATCACCACTTTGGAAAACACCCAAGGTTTTGATACTATATGAATAATATGGTAATGAGGCATCGTGCACATAATTTAACAATAGTATTCACTAAAAGAAACCATGATGAGTTGCCTATTACCATAGATGAATTGTGTAAGCACATGGAAAACTTTCCAAACTCTCATCTAGCTAATAAATTGATGTGATTTAGTATGACATTAAGATGTACATGATTGTACTGGACAAAACATCAAGGAGAATAAACCGACTTGCTTTGTCAAATTAGAATCCCAACAATATTTTTTACATTGAGTGCAGCTGATTTGTATTGGCCAGATTTACATGCATTAATGCTAGTTACACCACCTACTGATCCCCATGAAGCTTAGTTGTGAAGAAGAAAAAATTTTATTGACTATCCTCATATAGTTTCCCAGTACATGCATTTAAGAAATTCAATGTTTAGAAAAGAAGTATTAGAAAAAGGCTTAAATGTTAAAGATTTTTGGTGTAGATATGAATGGAAACATAGGGGTTACATAGAGCAAAAAATATGGATAGTATAGATTGGTCTAACGAACAACAAATAAAGATGGCTGAAAGATATTTTCATTCCATAATTCATGTGTGCAATCCAAGAGTACATCTGCATCAAAGAAATATACATGTATAATAATAATGTACATAATATATTAAGGTTTTTCTTTGTTAGTCAAAATACTAACTAAAATGTAATCAATATATTCATAGTTTATATCTTAAATATTTCAGGTTTTTGGTCAACACTATGGCTTAAAAATACAAGAAAACTTGCTGGAATGAATATTGATCAAGATTATGAAGAAATTTTGAATACTATTCAAACACGCACAATGTGTAAAGAAGGTGCATTTTTAAGGAAGAAAAAAAGGAAGACTAGTTTTCACGTATTTTTTCTTTACAAATCAAAATTTCAATATACAAATTGAACAACTTTTTGGAGTTATATTCTTTAAAAAATTATTTGTATTGAATCATAGGTACAATTCTCCTTGGGCTTTAAATTTGAATGGATCAAAATTATATGAAGATATTGAAAATGGTGGCAAAAAAATTGAAGCAGCAAGAAATGATGATAGAGTCAATTCTCACATCTGGTACATACTTCAATTATAGAGAGCTAATATAGAATGAAATTTTTTTTTGTTAGAATATGCAGTGATAAAATATATTGCCAAATATGCTACAAAAGAAAAGAAGATCTCAGAAAGATACCATGAAATGCTCATGTGATTTAGAAATATAGAGAATCCTAATAATCTAACTTCAATGGCATATAGGAAGCTTATGATTGAAACTATTATAGAAAGAGATATTAATTGGAGCTCAAGAAACATGTCACATGCTTTTAGAGTTTCCATTGGTTGAGTGTAGTAGATTATTTGTTAATCTTAATGTTTCAAAAGAGATATTCAAACATACAGTTATTTGTGTTGATATGTGCAATGAGGAATAGACAAAATCAATCATTGATGGATATAGAACAAGGCCATTTTCTATGGAACCTACCACACTCACAGATGTAGCTAGATCATGGGTATATAATCCTAGACGAAGAAGAAATAAAAAATGGGAGCCAAGGGAAAAGGAAACCATTGTTAGAGTGTTTCCAAGGTTCTTATCTATCCTTTCACATGAATCATAATTTTTTTTAAATTTTTTTTTCTCTAAACTTTTTCTTTGCAGACCATTTTGTAACATAGAGAGAGATATTGGTGATACCAATGATTCTATAAAATCAAATTGGGAGTCATTAAATAATAACCGATGTCATGTTGAACAAATAAAAGCTTTAGAAAATAATTAAAATATTAGTGATTCAAAAAGTGAAAATAATGAAATATTACAAGGAAACACTACAAAGAAAGAATGGAAATCATGTCTAGACTACATCATGGCTGGATAATGCAAGTTTTAGAGATAGATATGCTAGGAAGAAGGAAAATATTGATAGGAAGATAGTTTGGTCTAATGAATATATAGGTGATGATTACACATATCAAGAACCAATATTATAAATATAATGCAAGAAAATAGATGCCTTAAAAAGGATGATATATCACAAGATATCAAATTTGCAAGTCTGAGTGATAAACAAAAAAAGGCAATGAATATAATCATGGCGCATCATCAAAATAATCAAAACGAGTTACCATTTTTTATGATAATTCAAGGAACATTAGGAATAGGAAAGTCATATCTCATTCATACAATCAGTAAAGGTCTTCAAAAAAATGCAATTCCTAATAAATCTCCCCTTCTATTACTTGCATCAACTAGAGTTACACCATTCAACATAGGAGCCTCTACAATTAATTCTAAGTTAAGAATTAAATAAAAATATCTTAATCAACTTGAGGGAATGTGACTAAAAAGTTTTCAAGAAGAAATGACACACACCAAATATATATTAATTGAGGAAATGAGCTTTATTGGAGAGAAACTTCTGGAGAACATAGATTCTCGACTTTGTCAAGCCTTTCCACAAAATGGAAATATAAACTTTGGAGGTACATGTACATTTGCAATTAATTTTCATAAAAATATATATTATAATTTATGAGATTTAAATGAAATAAATTTTAAATAATTTTAATAAATAATATTTAATTTAATTTATGTGATTGCGGGAATTTCTATGATTTAAGTTCTGGCAGTCAACTATTGGCAAACTTGAGAGAAGTAGAGCCTTTAATTGATGACTGGAAATTGCTAATGTCAAGAACACAAATAAATGTTTCTAAAGAAATCAATGAAGATTTTCAGAAAAATATTCATTTTTTCTCGATAAATGATAATGTTCAAAATCATAACAGGAAGAAATTATATAGTCTTAAACAACCCATTGCACATACTATTGCCACAAAAGTTAGAAATAATAATTTATTTGAGGTAAGTTCTCATGATGAGCTTGACATGGAATTATTTGTCAAAAAGAATGCAAGAGTGATGTTAACATCAAATCTCTAGATAGAAGCAAGTCTTGTAAATGGTGCTTTAGGCTATATTCAAAATATTGTCTACAAACCTAGAAGTGCACCACCAGAACTACCAACATATGTAATGGTTAAGCTTGATAGTTATTTAGGATTACCATTTGATGATAAAAATCCACAAATAGTTCCTATTAGTGCAAGACCAAGAGGTTCTATAGTAAAAATTCCACTAAGATTGGCTTGGGCCTTGAAAATACAAAAATCACAAAGTTTGCCACTTGCAAAAGCCACTATTGATATAGGATCGATTGAAAGAGCAGGAATGAAATATGTTTCCATATCTTGTGTAAAGTCTTTTTAAGGACTAAGAATAATGTGACCCTTCACATATGATTGATATGAAAAAATGAAGAAGGGAAAACAACTTGCAAAGTGGAAAGATGAAGAAAAAAAATTAAAATATTTGGAAATAAGTTTATGTACTATATTGTGACAAATGAAGAGTTCTTTTATCATCAATTTCAAATGTATCAAACTTATTTTAAGATAAATATATGTGTTATTGCAGAATTTAATTTTTAATTAATCAATTTTGTGAAAAATGTTAAATTCGTGATTCATTAATTTTAAACTATTAAATTCAATATTAGCTATGATATTTATGTTTCAAAGATCTATATATTGTAATGTTTTTTAATTGTACCTTGAAATAATACAAAACTTAACAACATACTTATAACTTTAACCCTTTATTTAAATGAGAAGTAATGTATAGAAGAAATTATAATTCTATTTAATTAAACATTGAAGATAATCCAAAGATAAATTGTATTGGACTATACCCTTAGTCTTAGAGAAAAAATTGAAACCTATCAGTACAATCACTTTATCTCTAAGCCCAACATAAAAGGAGCACAATCTTAATGTCCTATAGTGAATGGAACCATACACAAGTTAATGTAAATTGAACCATTAACCTATATCAAGTTGGATTAACAAATTTTAAAAAATAGATTCAAAATGAATGAATATTTTAATGAATGAATAGTTATTTACTATTTGACATTAAATATTGACTGAAAAAAAAAATATTGTAGGCAATGATTTTGTTAGAACAACATTAGAAAGTTTCAAATAAATATAAGTAGTTGTAAAATAGAAATTAAAATAACATAAATATTTATTTTTTATCTAAAATATCCTTTAAATGTGGTTGTAGAGTTATATTTATATTTTATGTTTTGTGAGTGATATTTATCTTCTTTTGTTTGAAGGGTAAGAAATTCTAGGAATGAGTTCATTGCCAGGATGTCATGGGGATGATGTACTAATTACTAAATTAGGAAGTCTTACAATATGATTGTTATCTTCTTCTACTTAAAAGAAAAATAAATGTCAAAACAGGTTGATTGTTAGGATATTAAGGCTGAAATATTGTGGTAAAGGATCGTGATGTGTTGATGTATGTGGTAATGGAGTGGCTAACCAATGACTTATAAAACTTAGGTCCATTTGGTATAGGGTAATGTCTTTTCGTTGTGATTAGTGGTTAAGTGGTCACATAAATTATGGCTAGTCATATGTCCACCCTATATGTATTATAAAAACTAAGGGTTTAATGTTAACTAGGGTTATTGAAGTGAATGACAATTATAGGATCTCTAAATAAAAGAAAAATATCGAGAAGAATCTATTATGCTAAACCATAATGAGTTGTGTTTTTTTCTATAAGTAATAAATGTAATGAAATAATCTTTGGATATCTTTGTGGGATATTTCTTTAAGTCATTCCTGATATAAGGACACAATACATGTTGTGAAATGCTAGTTTTGGAGAAAAAAATTATTGTGAGTAGATTAGATAGATTAGGTCTCATGGACTGCCATGATTGTAGGATATGTCAATTGATTAAGAAAGTGTGTGTATGATTAAGAAAGAGTATGTATGTAATAGTGAGATATATGAAAGTGGAGAGAAAAGGGGAGTGGAAAGGAGAGAAATATCTATAAGGGAGACAAGATGCATATTAAAAAGAGGGAATAGGATATACATATGAATGAGATAATTATACAGCGGGTTCAGATAAAATAGAGATAGGGAAGGAGAAAGGACTGTCAATGTCTATGAATTAGAGAGATATAACTAACAAGGGGTAGGAAAGTAGACAAACAAAGTTTATGAATAGCTATTCTACAACATCATCAATAGTATATCAGATTATCAACTTAACCATTGCACCTTTCAAAGATGAAAGCACTAGTGTTTATTTTTATGGAAATTGCCTAACTATGCTCTTATTCATGTTCTAAAGATTCCTTTTTTGTTTTATTTGGCTAGATAGGTGGAACGATAAACTACATTATTTTAATTTATAATTTATCCTATAATAGAGAATTTTGATAATCCAGTTTTTGTATCAAAAAAATAAATATCTTACAACTTTTACTTTGTGCCATATTATGACCTTTGAAGGGCTCATGCAACTTAAGTAATACATAGTAAGAAAGAAATATTTTCATAGATTAAGTATCATATTATGACCTTTGAAGGGCTAATTGTTACATCTTGCCCTAGATTCTTCTTCTTTTCTTGCTTATGTGGTGACCAGTCAAATGATGACTTGGTCAAACATGGATTAATCTTAATTCAAGATAAATGAAAGTTAACATCTTAGATTATACCAAAGATAAATGAGCTATTTTAATATGGAAAATACATGATCTATTATGTTATGAGGATGATGTTATAAGATGTGTTCATAAATGTCAAGAATTAATAGCAATGTGATTATGCTAATGTCTTTATTTCTTAATGATGATGTAATTAAGATTTGATATATTGATTATGGTGGATACTAACTCATTGGTGGTTGTGAGTGTTTGAGTGGATGCAAGGATTGTCATGATGAGAGTTTGGTTGTGGTAGAGAGGGCTAGCCTCTAGGAAGGGGATGCATCAGATGTTGTGTTGCTGCACACACACATCACATAGACTTCATGTTGTTTGCTTATGTTTTTCATTAGATTTCCCAAGTTAATCTTGAAAGTTTAAGTAAAAAATAGAGGTTACAATTTAAATTCTTTTATGAAAGATGAATAGAAAGAATTTTTTTATTATATTTCACTAAGAATGAATCTTGATGTTTTGATTATGATATATGAATAAAAGTTCTATTTTGATTTTGAGAATAGAACTTAGAAGTGAATAATTGTTTATAACATATACATATGAAGTTCATTAAACATAAATTTGTTTTAAATTTTTAATTAAATTTAACTTTTTAATTTTAAAAAGAAATGAAAAAGGGAAGTCATCAGGAAGGGGAATTTTAGGTCTTATTTTTGTTTCCAATTTGTAGTCTATTAGCTATTTGTGACACATTGAAACTTCTTGAGATTTTTTCAGTAATTCAAAGCTATGGTCAAGTAAGGGCATAGCTTGGTTTTCTCTTCCTTACATACTATAATTTTTTTAACAACTTTTTGAAAAGAATAAACCCTCAAAATTCCTATGATACCTCTCCTAGGGTGAAAATGTAAAAAGAAGATATGATGAACCGAAGAGCACAACTCTAAAACTAGGCATCCATATTAGTCAACACATTGATCTCTCTTTTCTGAAAATAATTTGGGTGTTTCTTCTTCTTTAGTACTAATTAGGTTTAGAGAACAAAATTTAAATTGAATGTTAAGTGGGTATTTGAATCTTGCACGGTGAGCAACTAGCCCTGCATCCTCCTTAGCTATAAGATTTTATTTATAGCTCTATTGTTCCCTCAACATTTATCCACCAATATCCGCTTCTAGGCATTCCTCTTTCTCTTTGGACGCCATTGAAAGATGCATAGGCTTTATAATGATGTCCATTATTGAGGTTTTAGTAAGTTGGCACTACCATTATGATGTCTTTTAATCTAATCCATGGGTTCTATATTTTTAAGGCTCTATTTCTCCACTTGTAGGAGAATATCAGTTACATGTATTTGTCACATTATTTCATTTATTTCAAATAAACATGCAAAACATGACTATCACTCTAAAACATTCTTTTTCTATTTTTCTCATGATCATGAACTTGGGATATGAGGAAGGGTTCCTTACCTGGCCAACTAGTCTTGCACTGTACGCATAGACCTTATAAATGGGGTTTTTGTTTAAGGACTGGGCCCCAATTTTGATGAATGTTTTCTTAAAATGAAACAAGAGAGCTGTAGGTATGGCCCCTTTTCTTGAAATTGGTTAAAACCCACATTTATAAGCATGCTCTTTCCATTGAGATTGTATAATCCAAACCACTCCTATATGCTGATTGGGGGTTATTCATCAATTGTTTGAGTTGTATGTTAGAATATTTTCACAATCTTTCCACTTAGCTAGAAAAAATTTGAACTGTGTGTGTTGTAACATGGATGAAACTTTTCTGGACAATTGAATTTCCTACCATTGCAAAACTCTTCTTGAATGCACAAAAGCTCAGATTTAAAACAAATTAAGTGTGGCATATGTTTATAGAAGAATTTTTAATGTTATATATATATATATATATATATCGTAACCAGTAGTAAGATAAATACTTTGGCAAGTTGTTGATGTTCCAAAGAATTTCAACTTCAAAATGTATTGTTGTGGGTGTTATGATTTCATTCCTTTGTTCCTACATATGAACATTAAATACATTTTTGTTGGATGTTTGAAGCCTAAATACAACACGGACATGTTTAATTGTACCATATGAAAATGGTAGTCAATGTCTTCTACATTAGTTTTATCTTTAACATTATTGGCTAAACCATAGAAAAGAATGAACATACATGTTACATGTTTTATTTGCAAAAGAATTCCTATATTTTCTTTCTCAAATGTAAATCAGATTTTGTTTGAACATCTTGTTGTAGAGCATCATAGAGACATCTAATTTCCTTCATGACTAGGTGTAAAATAGAAATTATGGGAAAGATAGAATTGAACTTCATGTTTAGTTTCTTCTATCTACTAGTTCTGTAGAATGGATACATATTTTTCTTATTTCTTCTACCATTAAATTTGGCTGTATAAAGTGCTCGGCCAAGCCATTTGATTACCTAGATAATGCATATTTGTGTATGTGACTATGCTTATTTGGTTATACTATATATGTGTAGATGTGTAGTTTTATTTTTATTCCCTACTACATTCTGTGATTAGGCTACTAGATACATGGTTGCATGTAGTGTGTTTAATAGCCACACCAGATCCATCCAATCCATCTTCTTCTAGGTTGCTAGGCTTCTTGTGCTAGGGTCAAGGTATTATTCATGTCAAGAAGAATCTTCGGGGACTAATCACTCTGTGGTTGGTGAGGTAAAAGAATGTGGGCCACACCCCATCTCAAATAGTAGATTGACAATGTCCTATAACTTTGGAGTCAGGTTACAATGAAGAAAAAAAACAAGAAAGGTTAACTCAATTTTGATTTTATTTATTCATCCTTGAGATGTAATAATCTATGTAATTGTAATTTGAGAGCTATATAAAAGCTCGAAACTGATGTAAATTATTGCACTATAATTGATGTATGTTGGATCAACAACCATGGTATTAGGTTCCAACATAACATGAGATGTGTTGAGGTGATTAGTCATCACCATCATGATGTAACACTAAACATTTTGGAGTATTTTAAAGATGTGTAATATCATATTCAACACATGATGTTTACATTATGTTAATTAACTAATTCTTTATGGTTAATTAATTTGACTTTTCCACATTGTTATTGATTAATGTTTTTCTACTCTTTTCACATTTTGTTGAAGTTGCACTTTTAAGTAGGTCATGGCTCTTACATATGGTATCAGAGAATGCTTTAAACCTAGGCCTTAGGCTACTATGCTAACTTGAACCAATGTTTGTCAGGTGTTTGAGTTATAATCATGGCTACAAGGGCTAAATGAAAAAGTGGGTCTAGTAGTGGTGCACAGGTTGAGGAATCTAATGAGAGGTTAGATTAGATAATGAAACTATTGAACCAATAGGGAGCTTTTTTATAGCAACAAGGCTAAAGGATGGATAACCTAGAGCATGAGGCTTGAGGTAGACACATTGAAGAAGAGGCAAGGAAGCATGATGAAGATTAGTGCTCCCAAACCCTACATAAATAGGAAGAGGAATTGAGGAATATATGTGAGGATGAGTAGTTTACTGAGGATCTTAGGAGGTTTGAGATGGAATAAAAGGAAAAAGCTAACTATTAGATTTCTCTCCTTAATTATGATAGAATGCAAATAGTAGCTGACTTGAGCAAAGATCTCAAGAAGGTAACTCCACCCACATTTCATGGTAAAGCTTTTGGGGAAGATGCTAAGGCATGAATTACTAGCATAGAGAAGTACTTCCTAGTTCAAAACTACACGGGGAAATCTAGAGGAATTTGATCCATCTATCAACTAATGGGTGATGTAGCTATATGCTTAGAAAATGTCATAGCCAAAAAAAGCTCCAGCATGGGGAGGTAACCTAGGAAAAATTGTTGCAGTTTTTTCACAAATGATGGTTACCCTAGCTGTTCTATGACAAGAAAATAATAGATTTCTACAAACTAGTTTAGGGGAACATGAATGTTATATAGTTTCATGAATGATTTTTTCATTTGGTGAAGTATGTTCCTCAATATTAGCATGATGAGCTATTTAGAACTTGGAAATTTGTAATGGGCTTGTGACCAAAGACCTATAGTGAGGTCAAGATGCAAGAGCCTGAGACTGAAGGATGCTTCTTCATATAAATATTTTTCCAACCAAAACTATAAAAGGAAGTTCTAGGATAATATGTAATATCAAGATAACAAGGGTTATCAGGATGATAGGCCAAAAGGAAATGGAAAGAAGCAAAAAATTAGAAATACAAAGGATAAGGGACAAGAGAATACTGATAGGAACAGGAACAAGGAAAACTAGAATAACAACAAAAATCAAAATCCTAGAAATGGAAGTGGAAGGAATAGAAACAACCAAGGTGATCAGAAAAGGAATGAGGAAAGAAGAGGCCCTAGGATAGGATGTTTTGTATGTGGTGGTAACCATTTTTTTGATAAGTTCCCATAATGAGCTGATAAGAGGTACTTTCCTCCACAATACTATATTGATGTTCTAGTTGATCATAGACAAGCAGATTATCAGGCCACTCCTATACAGATGACTAGTACACATTTTGCTTACTTTATTTCAATCCTAATAGATATAGGTGCTAATGAATACTTTGTAGACCCTAAGATTGTAGCCAAGATACCTGTTAGGGCTAGTTTTATGGTTGAACCTTGGACTATGGAGTATGGTAATAGGGTTGAATATAGGGTAGAGAAATGCTTATTTTGTAGTGAGTTGGAACTCCCTAGATTTTGAATAGAGGTCAACTTCTATGTAGCACCTTTGGGCTCCTACGATGTCATCCTAGGCATCAACTAGTTAAGTGAGCATAAGGCTTTGGTAAACTATTGAGATAAGGTGATTGAATGTCTCAATGAAACAAGCTATTCAATGATTCAAAATGGTGTCAAATGACCTTTGTAATCGAGGCAAATTTCAGCAATGTTGTTGAAGAAAGCCAAGAGGAAAGGATGTTAGTTATATGTTTCCCATGTTAAGAGTCTAGTAGAGACTCCACCTTGATTAGAGGATTTCCCTATTTTGCAAGAAGTTAGCTAAAAGAGGCAGCAGATCAATAGAAGAGTTATGTAGATGAGAAAAATACTTTATGTTAGTTCGAAACTGGGGATAAAGTGTTTCTAAGGGTTAGACTACAAAAGAGTTCAATCTCATTTGGCAATAGTTCAAAGCTTGCCTCAAGATTCGTTGGTTCGTTCGAGGTTTTAGAAGTTATAAACCCAGTTGCTTATCAGCTTGCTCTACTACCTGCTTTGGACTGAATTCATAACATCTTCTATGTGTCTTTGGTTAAGCCCTATCATCCTAAGATATCTCATGTCCTTGACTAGCATGCATTGTAGGCATAGGATCTTCGGGTGATAGCAGTTTAGCCCACCTAAATCATTGAGCAATGTACCTTGAGACTGTGAGACAAAGATGTTCTTCAGCATAAGGTCTAATGGGACCAATTTAGCATGGATAGTGCCACTTGGGAGGATACGGAAGATTTATAGAAATATTTTCCCTGTCTTTCAGTATAGCTATTTTATTTCAGTTGGATATTAGTTTTGGTATGTGTATACTAAATTTTGTTATGAATGACATCGAGATGATGCCTTTTCCTAGTGTGGAACGATGCCACGTCTTTCCCTAGAATCTTTTTCTTTTCTTTCTTATGTGGAAAATAGTAAAATAATGACTTGGTCAAAGATGGATTAATCTTTATTTAAGATAAATGAAAGTTAACATCTTAGATTATACCAAAACTAAATGAACTATTTTAATGTGTTCTTAAATGTCATGAATTAATAACAATGTGATTATGCTAATGTCTTTATTTATTAATGATGATGCAATTAAGATTTGATATATTGATTATGGTGGATACTAACTCATTGTTGGTTGTGACAGTCTAAGTAGATGCAAGGATCATCACAATGAGAGTGTAGTTGAGGTAGAGAGGGATAGCCTATTGGAATGGGATGCATTGGATGTCGTGTTTCCACACACACACATCACATAGATTTCATGTTGTTTGTTTATGTTCTTTGTTACATTTACCAAGTTAATCTTGAAAGTTTAAGTGAAAAATAGAGGTTGCAATTTAAATTGTTTTATCAAAGACAGATAGAAAGAATTGTTTTATTATATTTCACTGATGATGAATCTTGATATTTTGATTATGATATATGAATAAAAGTTCTATTTTTATTTTGAGAATAGCGCTTAGAAGTGAATTATTATTTATAATATATATATATATATATATGAAATTCATTAAACATAAATTTGTTTTAAATGTTTAATTAAATCTGACTTTTTAATTATAAAAAGAAATGAAAAAGGGAAGCCACCAGGATGGGGAAATTAGGTCAGTTACTCTACAGGAGGAATTAAAAGAAGTAGTTACAGCAAAAAGAAGGATGATACAAGGAGGCTAGAGAAGGGGTGAGAAGGAGGGAAGGCATTTCAACGAGTGCTACCAAGTTTTCTTTTGTTTTAGCCTCTATTTTTGAACTTATCACATGAAAGATTAATGAAATAAATATGGGCATTGAGCGAATTGAAGCTTGTGGGCTGTTATATTTCTCCCTTCTTATTTTTGTTTTCAATTTCTAGTCTATTACCTATCTATGAAACAGTGAAATTTCTTGAGATTTGTTCAATAATTTGAAGTTATGGTCAAGTAAGGGCATAGCTCAGTTTTCTCTTCCTTACATAGTGTAATTTTTTTTCCAATTGTTTGAAAACAATAAACCCTTAAAAATCTTATGATATCTCTACTAGGGTGAAAATGTAAAAAGAAGATATGATGAGTCAAAGAGCATAGCTCTAAAACTAGGCATCCATATTAGTCAACATGTTGATTTCTATTTTTTGAAAAGAATTTGGGTTTTTCTTCTTCTTTAGTACTAATTAGGTTTAGAGAACAACAGTTAAATGGAATACTAAGTGCGTATTTGAATCTTGCATGGTGAGCAACTAGCCTTGCATCATCCTTATCTGTAAGATTTTATATATAGCTCTATTGTTCCCTCAACATTTATCAACCAATATCCACTTCTGGGCCTTCTTCTTTATATGTGGAAGCCATTAAAAGATGCATAGGCTTTATAATGATGTCCATTATCAATGTTTAAGTAAGTTGGAACTACCCTTATGATGTTTTTTAATCTAAGCTATGGGTTCTATATTTTTAAGGCTCTATTTCTCCACTTGCAGGAGAATATCAGTTATATGTATTTGTCACATTGTTTCATTTATTTCAAATATATGCAAAACATGACTGTCACTCTAAAATATTATTTTTCTATTTTCTCAGGATTGTGAACTTTGGATATGAGGAAAGGTTCCTTACCTTACTAGCCGATCCTACACTGTATGCATAGACCTCATAAATGAGGTTTGTGTTTAAGAACTAGGCTCCAACGTTCATGAATGTTTTCTTAAAATGAAGCAAGAGAGTTGTAGGTATGGCCCTATTTTTTTCTAAAATTGGTTAAAACCCACATTTTTGACCATGCCCTTTCCTAAAACACTCTTGTATGCTGATTGGGGGTTATTCATCAATTGTTTGAGCTGTACGTTAGAATATTCTCACAATCTTTCCACTTATCTGAATAAAAGTTGAATTGTGTGTGTTATAACATGAATGAAATATTTCTAGAATATTTGAATTTCCTACCATTGCAAAACTCTTCTTGAATGCACAAAAGCTTGGATTTAAAACAAATGAATTGTGACATGTGTTTGTAGAAGTATTGTTAATGTTTGAAATAAATAAATAAATTATATATATATATATATATATATATATATAAACCAATAGTAAGATAAATACTTTAGCAAGTTGTTGATGCTTCGAAGAATTTCAACTTCAAAATGCTGATATTATAATTTCATTCCTTTGTTCATATATGTGAGCATTAAATACATTGTTATTGGATGTTTAAAGCCTAAATACAACATGGATATGTTTAACTGTACCATATGAAAATGGTAGCCTCATTTTTAATATGATTGACTGGACCATAGAAAAGAATGAACATATGTGTTAGGTGTTTTATCTGCAAAAGAATTCTTTTGTTTTCCTTCTCAGATGTAAATGAAATTTTGTTTGAACATGTTGTTGTAGAGTAGCATAGAGATGTCTATTTTCCTTCATGGTTGGGTGTAATGTATCAATTATTCGAAAGATAGAATGGATACTTCACTTTTAGTTTCTTCTATTTGCCAATTATGTAGAATGGATAAATGTTCTTGTTTCTTCTACTATTAAATTTGGCTTAGTAAAGTGCTTGGCCAAGCCATTTGATTAGTAGATAAAGCATATGTGTGTATGTGACTATGCTTATTTGGTTATACTACATATGTGTAGATGTGCAATTTTATTTTTATTCCTTTCTACATTCTGTGATTAGGCTACTAGGCATATGGTTACATGTAGTGTGTTTCATGGCCACACTGGATGCATCTCATCCATCTTGTTCTAGGAAGCTAAGCTTCTCATGCCAGAGTTGGGGTATTCTTCATGTCAAGAAGAATCCTGGGGGAGTAATCACTCCATGGTTGGCGAGCTAAAAGAACCTAGGCCACACTCTTGTCTTAGATAGCATATGGACAACATCCAATAGCTTTGGAGAAAGGCTACACTGAAGAACACAATAGGAAAGAATAACTCAATTTTGATTGTATTTGTTCATCCTTGAGATGTACTAATCTATGTAATTGTAATTTGAGAGATATGTAAAAGCTAAAAATTGATGTATGTTGGATCAGCAACCATGGTACTAGGTTCCAACATAACATGAGATGTGTTGTGGTGATTAGTCATCACCATCATAATGTAACACTGAACATTGTTAAATGTTTTAAACATGTATCATTGGAGATTGAACACCATGATGTTTACATTACAATAATTAACTAATTTTTTATGGTTAATTAATTTGACTTTTCCACATTGTTATTGATTGGTGTTTTTTCGCTCTTTTTTCATTTTTTTGATGTGGCATTTTTAAGTAAGACATGGTTCTTACACTAATGCAACTTAAGTAATACATAGTAAGGAAGAAATGTTTCTAGATTTATTATCATATTATGACCTTTGAAGGGCTAATGCAACTTCAGTAATACATGGTAAGAAGAAATGTTTTCACAGATTTAGTGTCATATTATGGACTTTGAAGGGCTAATGTAACTTAAGTAATACATAGTAAGGAACGATTATTTTCATAGATTTGGTCAAATGTAGATATTCATAAATATTATAAATAATTTATTAAATTTTTTAATTAAAAAATATAGTTAATAATTATCAAGTTTATTATAGCATTTAATATGTTAATTATTGTTACATAATATATTTAAATTTTTATAAATGAATAATATTATGTTTAACTAATTGGTAGTACTTTTGGTGATTGATAAATATTTTGTATTTAAATCAATAAGGAAATTTTTGATAAACGCTAAGTACTTTAAGCATATATATATATATATATATATATATATATATATATATATATATATATATATATATATATATATATATATATTGATTATTTATTTTACTTTGTAATAATAAATTATAAATTATAAGGTGTGTTTTAATTTTATATTTAATTTTTTAGAATGAATAATTCAATTAAATATATAAGCATTAGTTTAGTAAAATCATTTGAATAAATATTACTTTTCGAACAATAAAATTGATTTTTGTTTTTCAATTTTATTTTAACCAATATGTTTTGAATTAGATGTAATAAAATTACAATTTTTAATAGTATTTATACATATTAATTTTTAATCTTTTTATAAATTTTAATCCAAATTAAGTAGTTTCTAAGGAGGAGTATAAATTTGAATAATTTAATCTTTATATATCTAAGTATAAAGTAAATTGTTTAAATTTAAATGTAGTTTAGATTTAAAAAAATTACTTGTTTATAATTAATACTATGTATTAAAATAATATAGAGAATATATAGATAATAATAAATATTTATAAATTTTAGAAATTATTAAATAATAAAAAATACTCCATGAAGAAAATAGTCTAAACCTAATTAGCATTATGTTGAATTATATATAGGTAATAATACATGGTATTTATAATAAGTTTTTAAGAGAAATCTTATTCATTTTATTTTGAGCATTAAAAAATCCAAAGACCTTTAATAATAATTTTTGTTTATATGTGTTTTTCTATGTTCATGTTGACATAACGGACAATAGAAAGATTTTCAGAAATACTTGGATCATGGTGACAATGATGGTGTCATGGTGAGAGAGGATTAAATATTAATACAAATTATATTTCAGCATACATAAATTGTCATATAAGAGCCTAATTGATTCAACCAATTTAAACATACAAAGTAATTTAGCAAAATGATAACATAAAAAAATTATATTTAATTTTTTATAAATGTAATATTTATATAAAATAAACATAAAAGTAATTCTAATTAGTATAGCATATTTAATTTAATAACATTCTAAATATGTCATAATAGTACTTAGCCTTTCTACAAGTTTTTCTATTAAAGAAGGTCCTTTATAATATATATGGTTTAGTCAATTGTAGATATTAATATATATTATAAACTAATAATTGTATTTTGTTGTCTAGGTTCCCACAAAAATTTTCAAAGTTTCATTATGTCAAATGAAGTTTGTCATGAAGCCTACTTCATATTTTGTTAGTATAAATATTTCTCTAAGGTTCCACTTTGTTCCTAAGTCAAAAAAATATTTCCAACTAATCAAGGCCCCCAAGAAACACATCTCACAAAAAAAGGTTAAGAAAATATCTCCAAACATGTATTTTGATTGAAAATATTAACCTCTAAAAGAGGAGAAGGTTAGGTGGGAAATTTGAAATATACAGTTTGAGGTTAAATGTAAACCTCTCTAACCTCTAAAATGATGGAGATTAAGCTGAAAATGCAAAGAATTTATTTTCCATTAAAAATCTTAACCTCTTTTTGAAATTAAAAGGTTAAAAATCAAGAGATTAATCAACCTTAAAAAAAATAGATATTCTCTATAAGCATGCCAAATTGTACAGAATTATAAACATCCACCAAGATTGATCAATGGGATTTTTTAGTGTAGTATTTATATATATGTACATCCAAAATTTGGATGAACAACAAATGATAGTATAGCCACTTTGTCAAATCTCTGAGAAAAGAGTCACTAATAAAAGGTGGGAACTATTTGCCTTATTTTCACACTCCAACTCTCCAATAGGATCATCAATGCTAAATCCATTTTATGGTGCATACCATTTTAAGAAAGGCATACATCAATAAAACTAGAGCTGACATTTGTTAGGGTGTAATATTTAAGAATGTGGAGAGCATGCAACCATTGTTTGGTAGAATGATCCTAATTAGTGGGAGACAAAATTGATTTTCTCTAGAAGCTTCATAAAATTCTATAGATGAATGCATGTGGATTAATAATCATATTTTGATGGTGAATTCTAGGTGGTGGAGAACATGCAAAATCCTAAACAATCATTTGGCAAAAGATACCAAAACCACATTATTTAAATGTTGCCACCTTTTCATAGTCAATTTTAATTTTTCAAACAAATGATATGGTTGTTGTCAACCATGTAGCCAATTGAAATATTTGAAACAAATGAAATCATAGTTATGAGGATGATTGAAGTTCCTCTACTATCATCTTCCCCATTCATGCCAAATGGGAACATAAAAATAGGAATATTCTCCAAGCTGCCACATTGGTCAATAAGCTTCATGTGTGTGGAACAATAGGAGCATTAAATCCAAATTAGATTGATAGAATAAGGAATTTTAAATAGAAAAAGTAGATGGGAGGGGCATTCCATGTGGAGTTCACCATCACAATAGATGATCAGCTAGTGATACCTTTATTTGATGAAATAAAATATCATTTCCTTTCTAGATAAACAAGCATTGTTGACTTTATTTCTATGATGATGAAATTTATGACATGACTCAAGGGAATGAGTATATTTTCAAGATTGTCAATGGGATTATAAAATTCTATAGTTTCAAATGGTGAGGTCAACACTACATCAAAGATGAAGCACATGAAGATTTCCCAAAGCTAGGTAAGAGGCTCTTCAGTCACATAAAGACCCTTAAATATTTGAATCCCTAAAAATCCATGAAACTATGGGAATCCTAATAATTTTCAAATATAGTTTAAAATTTCATTAACTTTTAATTGAAATCTGGTGTTGTTGGCATGTTAAATAAATAACTAATTATTTTAACAAAAATGATATATTATATAGAACAAATCAAATTAAATTAGTAAAAATAAATTAGATTTGTGAACCTTTTTCCAAGATCTACATATTAGATAAGTTTTTGTTTAATCTACACCATTAACTTAAATATCAACTTTTTCAATGTATTGTAACCTTTCTTACAAGTTTAAAATATATAATCACAAACAATGCTTAGATATGGATTATCTAGTTAAACATATATTGGATTACCATTTTCTACATTTCAATGGTGATCTACCAATAAGCGTCATTTCTTGGCTTGATATTGTGTCTCAGAATAGAGAAAGATGTGTAAGTGATCCAAGATTGATAAATCACCTTAGTCCCAACTTCCCTCCTGGTCATATGAATTGGAGATTATGAAAAGTTTTTCACTTATGAAGTGGATTCAAAATAAAAGCTCATTGCTCAGTTCCAAGTCGTAGCCAAAATCATGTTGTATTTTTATCCACTTTAATTATATTAATGTGGTGCCCTTTCTTTATATTGAAGAACAATATTGAAATATGATGAATACATGTTTAGTTCCCAATGAATTGTTTTTTGAGTCTTCATTAATGGTGTATGTATTTTGTTGTTTACTTATGATGAAATCAAGGTAGATTATTTCTATAAAAAAATAAGACCTTAGTTTCATTATAGGATTGATTGTCTTTCCATTTTAAATGTTAACAAAAAGGGGAACAACTATTTTCAAAAGATAGTTTTTCCTTTAATGGAACTCCATTATAGGCCATGAACTTCATGCCTTAGAAATATTATTCATTCTAAAAATAATTTTTTTTATTCGTGGTGTTTTTAGGTCTAATCCATTTATTTCTTTTTTATGTTATTCATCTTTTCTTTACTTTGAGATAGTAATATAGAATTTATGTCACTCTATCCATGGTGGGAAAATTAATTATTTTTTAAAGAAGAATGTTCACACTTCTTACCATTCTTTATGGTTACAAGTCAAGTATCTTTCTCTTTGATCTACTATTTTTATCTTGTAAATATTCTTTACTAATATTTCAATAGAATATTTTTAATTCAAAATAGTAATTATTATATAATTTATTTTTAGTAAAATTGTAAGAAATCAAGAAAGATAAAATCTAACAAAACAATCCAAAAGAGCTTGATATGAAAAAGCTTACCATAAACCAAATGAGCTTCCCAGAGGATTAATAAAATAGGAGACATATTTTGAAAGGGGAAAGAAAATAAAAACCCTTGCAAATTATATAAATGAGGAAAATTCCTAGATAATGGGAAGAGAGAAAGAGAGAGGATAAAATGGAGCCATAGGCTCATTAAAAGAACTACATAGTGATTGTGTGTTCTTAAAGAATGAGAGAGGATGATCTCTTATATAGAGATGAGAAGAGGAGTCATTTAGTAACTCCCTTATGAATACTTGCCACATTCTTAAGTGTGTGCAGAATAAGTACCATCATCCTCTATGAAGTAATAACTTTTTTCTTAATAAAGGAATTACAAAAAATTAGTTGTCCTCACTCATGGACAAGAGGATAGCAAAATGACATGTCCTTACATGTGGATTAGAAGAAAAATAAAATAAGACATGCCTTGGTTTATCCCATTCAATAAATGAATAAAAGCAAGGAAAAATTACTGATTCTAACACCCCCCTTTATTCTTTACTTGGGGAAATGACAACAAGGGGTATCAAACCCAACTTGATCTTTGAAATGTCTTCAATTGTGCAAGAGGTCTCTTATTAACCTAGGTATATCTTTGTAGATCCAAGAGAATTGGATAGGTCCATTGAATGTGTTCCATCTTAAAGTGGATTCATGGTGCATAGGATATGGACAACAAATATTGATGTCTTGTATGTGCATTGATGGATTTCTTAAAAAATAGAAGCAAAAAACAAGGAAACTATCCACAAGGAGAAATTCATCTTATATTCAATATAGAAAAAAATTGAAATTTTAAATGAAATTAAAGATCTCATAGGGTAAATTGAGATAGAGTGCTAAAGCTAAGTGTAACCTATAAGCACAAAGCAATAGAGTTAACTCGATATCAAGAGAAATCATATACTCAAAGAATAAGTTAGATATGAAAAATATTTATTAAATCTCTCATGAAAGGAATATACTAAGGCACAATGACCATAGACAAGGCCAACTAATAAAACTTATGGCAACAACGCATCGATCATGTGGATATAGACAGTCCACTAATGAATCATCACACGACAAGTTAATGGGTTGCAACACCATTATTTACATGACTTCTGATCTTAGCAATAAAGGATGAAAAGCATTATCACATTATTATATAATTTATTAAACAAATATCAGACAAAGATAAATAAGTAATATATTAAATCAAGATCCTAATTTACTAACCATGATTGATTTCCAAGTGATAAACAGAAGGATTATGAGAAGTAACAACATATTGCCTTAAAATAAAAGCAACGTACCTTTAAGCTAGGTCAAATCATCTAAAATTAGGAAAAATCCATGAATAACATCATCTTCATGAGGAACAAAATAAAAGCAAAATGGAGGGAAAGTCCATATCAATGTCATCTTTCGAAGTGGCACACATAGAATCAAATGGAAGGAAACTCTATATGAATATCATCCTTTCAAAGTGCAATAAATAGAGTCAAATGGAGGGAAACTCCATAAAAAATAAGTGCAAACTATTTTAGGATGGAGGGATACTCCATGACTCAGATAAGGAAACTATGTATTAGTTATATTAAGGGGACCTTTATGATATGGGTGAGATATAACTTAGGGGACCTTCATTATTGTTAACCTTGAAAAAAATTTCTCCCTATGCAACTTACAAAAAATATCCAAATAGCTTCCTATAAGTCATTATTATAAAACCATAAAGTCCTAACATGGCCATAAAAGATGTTATAAAAGCATAAAATTGTAACTATGCACAATGTATAGATCACGGTAAAGTTGAAGGAAATTGTGTAAGGTAACTCATAATTCAAAAAAATGAAGTAAATGTAGTGATAATGACCAATAAAAAAAATCATGGATATCAAATAGGAAAGTCCCATTGAGGGTGGACAAGGATACTTAAGTGATTTTATGCATTAGAGTCTTGAACACATGTATTTTAGATGAATAAATCAAGAGACTTTACAAATTAGTACAATCACAATAGCTTGTATATTTATCTTGACATATATATGGACCCCCATATATACTCAAATAAATATACTTGAAGTCCCACAATTTAAAATATTAAAAATAGGATCATATATAACTCACATGAAATCAAAACTAATGATGGAACAAATATACACGATGCATGATAATTTTTTTGACTAAGTAGCTAGAAGATATCACCCACCTTGCTTCTCAAGGATATTACTCAAAAGATCAACCCCTCTTTAGGAAAAAATGTAAGTAAATAAGAGGATAATAGGCTTGTGTGATGTGAAACAAATAATTATGCTATGCGGTAACCAAAATAGATAGAAAAGGTTAAAGGGTACAATAATGTCGTATGAAAAATGGAGTATATCAACTTTATAAAACATAAAGTGTCATAATAAATCTGAAAAGTCTAGTAAGGATAAGGTTGGTCCAAACTAAAGCATAGCTAAATAAATATTATATCAATGAATCGGCTAATAAGCTAAATGAATCATGTTGAATATATCAAAGATACTTTAATGCACAAATGCTGAAATAATTAAATAGTCACAATTATTTAATTAAAGAGGAATACATAAAAGGTTAAATAATTTGTATTAAAAATGACTAGTGCGTGATGGTATAAAATAAGTTGCAGTTAAAAAAATTTAGTTATAACTAAAGCAATTAAGAGAGAATAACTATTAATTTGTAAACAAATATAATCTATAAGGAGTAATGTAAATTATATGCCACAGATACTCAAAATAATTTAAAGATAACTCATAATAATTAAAATTACAACAAATGATAAATCAATTAGATTAATCATAGATAGGTTAATTGTCGAAAATTAAGAAAAGATTACCCATTTTTTTCAAAACACTAAAATATAGTTTTGTTTAAAAAAGAACAAATAATAATAATGATAATTCTTTTACGAAATAATGCACTTTTTTAAATTAAAAATTTGAATATACATGTCTCAAAATGAAATGAAATGATATTTGAGTATTTGAAAAATTAAAAAAATAATGACCTATACTAACCAATACTAGTCAAAATAAAAAAAGTGGAAATGGAGATAGAATGAAGCAATAAGAATTAATTGATAATTGATCCAACTTACCATTTGACTTTTGATAGCTACACATATATGATTCAGTGGCCATATGAAAAAAAATGCAAAACAATGCTACAACCTCAATCAATGGCATCCACAAAATGTAGTTTTTTGACAACAAGAAACCTCCACTACCGAAACAAATCCTACTTTTGATAAATAAAGCCTCATACAAAACTGGGCTTGGCAACACAGGGTAAGAGAGGAAAATATGAGTCATGGGGATCTAGAGTGCTAAGGCCTTAGCCCCAATAATTTGAGGCCTCAACCCAAAAATTAATGTTGTTGTCATACGAACATTTTAAATGCCAAAACGCAACACAATGATTTTTATTTTATTTTGCTTTTTTATTGTTCTTACTCTATATGTGTTTTCCCAAATCATATAAGTGGTTCTCAATTTGTTTTATTACCATAATGAAGGTTCCAAAGTTGTTATAGCGATCATCTATTAAGCTAGAGAAGGTTTAAATTTTTTTAAGTAATTCAAACTTATATATTTCATTTAAGAAGAGCTAGAAGAGTGGCTATAAGCAGAGAACAAAGATCAATTGTGAGAAAGGGACAACCTTCATATCTATCAAGCATGCACACACACACACACACACACACACACACACACACACACACACACACACACACACACACACACACACACACACACACACACACACATCTTACTAGGAACAGTTGAAATAAGTATGGAAATATGAGTTTATAGAGGCACATTCTTCTATTTTTAGATAATAATAATGTCTAGAAATCACCTTTAGAATGAGGTATTATTAGCACTAAAAATAGTGAGGCTAAGCAACAAAGTAAAACCTCTTGTTAGAATTATTTTAAGTTATATTAAACAAAAATCTATGTGGTCCAAAATTAATGGATAAAGTTGAAAAAATATCTATATATAAAACAAAGAGTATCTATGCATAAAACAATATTAGACTATTAGTTCTAGAAAAAAATTATTAGAAAAATTTGCAATGAAATAAATTTATTTTAGGGATCTATAAAAAAGGATTAGTTTGATTCAATGAAAACCTACAACTAGAAGACTAAAATAATAGAACAACATTTCCAAAACAAGAGAGTGAAAAATGGGTTAGATGATAAAAATGACTCTTTCACAGCAAGTGAATGAGGAAAATTCCTAAATATTGAGGGGAGAGAGAGAGAGAGAGATAGAGAGAGAGAGAGAGAGAGAGAGAGAGAGAGAGAGAGAGATAGAGAGAGAGAGAGAGAGAGAGAGAGAGAGAGAGAGAGAGAGAGAGAGAGAGAGGCTCATTAAAAGAATTGCATAGTGATTTTATGTTCTTAAAGAATGAGAGATGAGCATCTCTTATATAGAGATGAGAAGAGGAGTCATTTTTTAACTCCCATATCCAAACACTTTCCACATTCATAAGTGTGTGCATAACAAGTGTCATCATCCTCATAAGGAAGAATAACTATTTTCCTTAATAAAGACATAACAAAAGTTAGTTGTTCTCCACATGGACAATAGGACAAGAAAATTATATGTCCTTATATGTGGACTTGAGGGAAAAGAATTAAGCGATACCTTGATTTATCCCATTTCATAAATAAACTATTTGATAGTGTTACTACTCTCTCTCTCTCTCTCTCTCTCTCTCTCTCTCTCTCTCTCTCTCTCTCTCTCTCTCTCGCTCTGTGTGTGTGTGGGTGTGTGTGTGTGTGTGTGTGTGTGTATTGGATAACATTATATTTATTAGAAAATATTTCATAATATTTATCTATTTGGATGGAAAAAATGAAAATAAAATAGAAACTTCTTTAAATATAGATTTTTTTTAATAATAGATTAAATTGAATGTTGAATATATAGTTAGAATTTTATTTTATTTTAGATTAACATTTTAAAAATTTAAAATGTAATAATAACTTATTCATATGTTAATCATAAATCTATTTGACTAAATAAAAAATTGAACTCTAATTCTATTTTCTATGACATCCACCCCGACTTCTTGAAGCATTGGTTATTTCTACATTCCATTTTTCATTAAAGAGTGTCAATTATCATAGCACGGTTAGAAAACATATTTTTTGGTCCTTGATAATTTTTAGACCTTTCCTATATATAGATAGGGAACTACTATTTTCATTAGACCTCCCCCTATTAGTTTTTGCAATTAAAACATTGTGACATTCTAAGGTATTAAATATTTTCTTTTTAAAATATATTTATATATACTAATATATAATTTTCTCTTGGTTAGTGGCATTTTAACTGGGCAATAGAATTATTTTCCTCACACAATAAATAATAAAAATTGAATTCTAGACTCTTCTCGATACAACAAGAAATAGAGGAAGGTTCTTTAGAATAAGCCTGTCGTAAGGCGGCTAAGCAGTTACCACCATAGAAGCTTTGGTAGCATACTAACATTGCTCATATACACACATAGTTCGTTGTCATGCAATAATACATTAATGTTCAACTTCACATGGTTTCAACAAAATTTTAATGTTCTCTGCTAATTAGGGCCAACCACATGAAGGTGGAAGATCATTTGGCCCCACTCCTTGACATGTAGATTCCCTATTAACATCTAAATTCTTTAAGAAAGGATCAATCTTTAAAGTGCCTTTAGAAAGAGTCCATCTTCATTGCTCATGAGAAATTAATCACAATTATTTAGTGATTCTCATACATCTAACATGGGTACATTCAAGAATGTCCTCACCATGTCCTACATAAAATGAATCCAATATTATAGAATGTCCCCTAAGAAATAATAGTTCAAGTGAAATAAATAAATGAAAATTGAGAGAAAAAAAGAGGAATCTACTTAACAATAGGCATTATCATGGCATCTATGGCCATGCTATGTGTTGAGTGAGTTTTTTTTTTTTTTTTTTTTCCCATTGTGCCAAGATCTCTCTATTTATATACACACATAGGAATAGACATATGTGTGTTTTTTTATGTATATATACATAGAAGAAGGTATCTTTTCCCAACAAGGAGTTCATAGCCATGGAGAGGCTAGAGATTGTTCACACTAATTTGAGTGGTCCCTCTAGAACAAGAGGGTTTGAACTTATGATGATGCTCTGATACCACTTGTCCACCAAAAAAATAAACATCATCAACATTAGTTCTTCCATTTCAAGTAATGGATCCAATCCCTATAATATGACAAGCTACATTGTTACCAACTCTAACAATACCACCATCATAGTTTCTAAATTTAACAAACTTATTCATATGACCAGTCATGTGATGTGAACAACCACTATCTACTATCCAATCATATTTCTTTTCAACTTGGGAAACTAGAGAGTTTTCTTCTCTAATTTCTCTATGAAGATCATCTTCCTTAATAGCTACAAATCCTATCTCATCATCACATTCACTTTGAGCTCTTTCATCATATTCCTCATCTTCATTAGCAAATAAATAATTTCTATCTTTCCTAGGCTTAAACTTTCCCTTATAGTTTTTCTCTCTTTTAGGAAATTTAAATGCATAATGACCAAACTCATTACATGTCCAACATTTAAAGATACTAATTCCATGCCCATAGTGATCTTGGCTGAAGAAAATGAGGAACTTGAACAAGTGGTCACTAAGGAGGAAGTTTGCAAAGTTGTATTCTCTATGAAAGCCTATAAGTTCCTAGGACTTGATGGTTCCCATCGGTGTTCTTCTAGAACTTTTGGGATGATATTAAACTAGATCTCCTCTGGACTGCTTGTGACTTCTTCATAACTGGGAAACTTGTCAAACAACTTTTTAAAAAAATTATTGCCCTGATCCCAATGGTTAAAGACCCAAAGGTCCTATTCAATTTTAGGCCAATTGGCTTTTGTAACACTACTTATAAGATTCTCTCTTTAAAAAAATTGGTGAATAGATTAAAACTGATGCTGCATAAATTTATTGGAAAAACCCAGAATGGGTTTGTTCCAGGATGCCAAATCCGTGATGTTGCCATAACAACTCATGAAGGTTTGCACTCAATCTAGTGGTAATCTGGGTATGGCTCTAAAACTTGACATCTCTAAAGCCTATGATAGGATTAATTGGATTTTCCTATATGAAGTTATGGGTAAAATTGGTTTTAGTCAAAAAATTATAAGGATGGTGGAAACTTTCAACTACTCAGTGATGGTGAATGGTTCATCTTGGTGCAATTTTGGTGGGGAAAGGGGACAAAGATAGGGTGATCCTATCTCTCCCTATTATTTTTTTCATGTTTGCTGAAGTTTTAGGAAGAGTGTTCTTGAGAAAGATGGAAGGGGGGAAGATTAAAGGAATTAATCCTAGATCCACACTTCAACTCGAGGTTATACAATAGTTTGTGGATGATACCATCCTAAGTGGGGAGTCCTTGGTGGGCAAATCCAGAGCTTAGAAGTTGGTGCTAGATATATATTTGGCTAATCTAGGACAAAAAATCAACTTCAATAAAAGTAAAGTATTCTTTTTTAACAACCCCCCTGATATACAACATAGGATTGTAAATATTTTAGGGTGTAATCCTACTGAGTTACCTAATATGTATTTGGACCTCCCCTTGATGATGAAGGATGTAAGTAACAAATTTTGGAATTGTATTCTAGAGAGGATGGAGAAAAATTTGATTGGATAGAAAGGTAAAACTTTGAGGAGTGTAGGAAAGCTTCAACTTCTGATTTCCTCCCTCTAAGGGTTACTTGTGTACTTCTTATCATTGTTCAAAATTACGTAGTGTATGGCTAATAAATTGGAGAATATACAATGTAACTTCCTTTTCTTGGGAGGAAGTTAGAAGGTAAGTCTAAGTTTGGTTAGCTAGGATACGGTTTGTAAACTAGAAAGTAGAGGAGGTTTGGGTGTAAAGAAGATAGTTGATCTAAATAATGTGCTTCTCACCAAGATGGGGTGGAACCTGATGAAGGAGAAATCCAATTATTGTAATATTATAAAGGCTAAGTATCTTAGGAATCTAAAGTTCTCTCACTACACCTGTAGCAATGATCTCCATAAGGGATCTAAGATTTGGTGTAATATTGTGAAGAAAAGAACCCTTTTGAAAGAAGGTGTAAGGTGGTTGGTGGGAAATAAAACTTTGATTAACTTCTGGGAGGATCTATGGCTTACTGATAAACCATTAATAAAGACAATGTTTGAGCCTCTTTGGAACCACCTTCAAGAGTAGGGGGAGGAATAATTGCAGATTTTATTTTCCCTAGGAGGAAGTGGAAGAATGTTGAGCTACAATAGAATAATATGGCTAGAGGGGATCTAATAGAAGAGCTAAATATTTTGCTACAATGGTATAAAATCCCAAGAAGTGATTAGAATAATGAATTCATTTGGAAGGTCATTTCAATAGGGGATTTCTCTATTGAGTATACCTATAAATTAATGTTTCATAAAATTTTGGAACCTAATCATTAGTGGAATATATGGTTTAATCACCTAATACCTGAGATTAATATATTTTAGTGGACCATCATCCATGGAAAAATTATCACTATAGATAACCTTATGAAATGAGGTTTCCAATTATCAAATAGATGCTACTTGTGTAAGAAGTAGGAGGAGAATATTCTCCACTTGTTCCTACACTATAGGTATGCTTCTAATGTTTGGGGGAGGCTTTTATAGAAGCTAGAGGTGAACTAGGTGTTTAATAAGGATCTGGTGCAATTTGTGAAGAATTGGTAAGACCCCTTTACTCACCCCCTCCTTGTCAAGTTGTGGAATGTTATCTCCCACCCATGTCTATTAGAGTATCTAGAAGGATAGAAATAACAGGGTATTTAGGAATGAATAGAGAGAGGAGGAAGTTGTGGTGGAAAAGATATATAAACTTATGGTTGAGAATATGAGTTGCATCAAGTGGAGAGAATCGGTATTCCCCCCCAGGTGTGTTGTAGGTTAGAGTGGCCAAGGGATGGAAATTGGAGTAGGGGATAATGGAGATTGATAACTCCAATTTTTGGCTAGGAAAAGGACTTGATGGGAACCCCCACCTATGAATTGGGTTAAGCTCAATTTTGATGGTGCTACTAGAAAGAAAGGCTTTGCGTAAGGAAGAATGGTCAGGGATAGCAAGAGAAGGATGTTGTTGGTGTATTTTGGATAGCTAGGGAAAGTGTCTAACAATACCGTGGAGGTGATGGATCTGTATTGGGGTTTAAAATTGGTGATGAGTGTGGGATGGAGAAATATGGAAATTGAAGGTGATTCCAAAATAATCATGGAAACTATTATAGGTAACATGAGAGAAGGATCATCCATCAAACATGTGATAGAAGACATCAAACACCTATTAGCTAATTTTAATGGGTTTTTTTTTAATCATATATTTTGGGAGGGAAATAGTGTGGTGGATGGTATGGTGGCATTAGGCCTAAAGGGAAAGGGACTAAGATGTTGGAGGGAGTTTACTGCCTTTCCGAATTTGGTAAGAGATTTAGTGAGTCAAGAAATTAAGAATGATGAATCCTATCTAGAGAGATATTTTAAATTTTTGTATCATGCTAATTATTTGGCAGAAAGCACATATCCATGAAGGGAAAATGGCTAGGAGTGATGGAGATAGTACTAGTAATAATAGATTTGCATGGCCCAAAAAGGAAAGATTTTTGAAGTTTGAGAAGATATATTTTTTAATGATTTTCCTATGCATGTTCTCGTACATCGAGCAGATAAAAGGTTCAAATTTTAAATGGTTAGAGCATATTGGGAATGATGGAAAAGATTGAGAGGAAGATAGAGGCATTTGACATGTGATATTAATTTCTACTAAGGATGCCACTATAATTACTAATAATAATGGTCATTATTTTCACCTAAGGGATTTTCAGCTTAAGTGTGAAGTTATTCTTAGCAAGTGTTTTTGGGTTCCAAAGGAGAAGAGAAGTTTAGGAAAATTTGCAGAGATGGGTGCTGACCTTATGTGTATTAAGTCATTCATGATTGAGGAGAATGCGAGTAAGTTGTTGGTGTGGTATATGCTGAAGGAAGGTGATTTTGTTCCATTTATGGAGGTGCTTAATGGGCATGATGAGAATTGTTCCATTCAATTTTCTAATTCCTAGGAGGACCACAAAGTAATGATAAATGACATTTCATTCCATATCTCTAAGGAAGTCATTTCTCTGGTGACAAGTTTGGCCATGAAGGGTAGGAAGTGTTAGAAGGTGACAAGGGTGGCCTATGAAATGAGTCTGTAATGCCTTTTCTTGGATGGGGAGGAACCTATTCAGCACAGAGGTGGTTTTATGCAAGAGAAGCTCCCTAAGCCATGGAATGAGGTTTGTTTGATGTTGATGAAGTACCTAACTCTAAAGGGAGGTATGGTGTCTATTATTACTACCACTTTCCTCTCTTAAATCATTTTCACCATCATGATTTAATTTCCATTCCATTCTTTTTGTTGCATGATTTAGAAGACATGGTTACTGATGTAAAAGAAAAAATGAGAAAGGGTGTTAATTTTACCATTTTACATCAAGGGTTAATATTCTAGTTGTGCTAGTTCCACCTTGCCCTAGTCCCCCATAGGATAGTGGACGTTGATATTATGGCTCATCTCAACCCTTGACCCCAACTGGTTCCCTTTATGATCATGGGTCCTAGAGATGCTATGCCACAACCTTCGCCTAGTGGACCACCTAAGGATTTGAAGCCCACCCCTTTGGGGAAAAAAGGGAAAGAGAAGAAACTAGAGGAGTTCAAGGAGGTAGGGAGAGGGGGTAGGAGGAGGTCAGGGAGGTTATCTAACTCTAAAGCTAAGAGGAAACTGAAAGTGGGGGCCTCACAAGAGGAGGAGACAAATTTTGAAGACATGGGCCATCCCAAATAGAGGATGAAAGAAAAGGCATTGAATTTTGGGGAGGGGAGAATGGAGTAGGAGGAAGAGGAGGTCTCAAAATCTTATTGGTTTGGGTTAGGTAAGGGGTTGAAGGAGGGAAAGGAGGTGTCACATGTTTTAGAAACCATTGGGTTGGGGTGTGTGGACTTAATGAGGGACCAGTTCCCTCATATGGTTGATATAGTGTATTCCCCCATACAAATTTCCTCTCCTATTAAGGCTTTTTCCAAGGATAATGCTAACCCCCCAATTGTATAGGAAGTTATTATGATGTAAGTGGATGGTTTTCCTAGCAACATGCAAGAAGTCAACATGGAGATCATGAAGAAGGATGGTAGTGAGGTGTGGGAAAGAATTCATGCACTGGAGGATAGAATGCACCTACTGAAAAAGTTCACTATCAAAGCGACACATGCAAATGCCACCACATTGAACCTACTTAAGGACGTAGAGGGAGACCTACAAAAGGAGGATACAAAAATGTTGTTTGAATTCCTTGCAAAATACTAGGAAAACATCCTCCTGGGGAGGAAGGAGGCTAAGAATCTTTAATGGTTCTCTCTTTTTTCTTTTTATGTTGTTAATCTATTGGTTGTTAAACTTGAAGAGGTTTAAAGTCATCATGCCTTTGTTTATATATTTTAGTAGCTTTACTAGTTTTAATATAGGCAACATGTATATTAGACCTACTGAAACTCTTTTAATTATGGTTTCAAACCTTGTTTTTGTTTTATTACGTGGTAGGGGGTAGTTTTTGTTGTTGGATATCTATTGGTTATTGACCAGCTTGATTGTTTAAAGGCCAACCCCCTAGTTTTGTCTACTTTTAATTCAAAAACATTTAAAGATATTCTTACCATATTTTTCTCTTCTTACAAGAAGTGATATACCTTCTTCAATATTCTTGTCTTCATCAGATTTGGTTCTTCTACTACTGGCAACATCTCCATGTGTACTTTCTCTTCTAGATAAACTTGGCCATACATTCAAGGCATTGAAAGATGACATCACTCTTGTTAGTTCTCTTGACTATCTTAGCCCTACTTCTATTGCTTCCAATCTTCCAAGAAAAATTTCCTTGGTGAAATCTTTAGTGAAGGTTATAAGTGGTTGAATCATTTGACCTACTTGTTTAAATGGAGGTGTCAAGGTTTTCAAGATCTTCCATATAACCTCATCTTCTTCCTTTTTCCCACCATATGTCTTGATTCCTACAATAATCTATGATATCCTACCAACATAACTTCTTATAGATTCATCTTCCATCATGTTAGCATCTTGAAATGTACATATCCAATTCTATAATCTTACTCCCTTTGAATGTTTATCTCATTCAAAAATAGATTCTAATGCTTTCCAAATTTTATTATAGTTTCAAGTGACTTTACCTGATTGTATTTATTCTCTAAAAGAGCTTATAGTAAAGATTCTCTTGTACTCATGTTGCACATAAATAGATCTTGCTTTGCTTGACTGTATTCTTCAATCTTTTCTTCTTTGAAAATTATTCATCTTCTCTTTCCAACTATCATAGTTGGCCTTAGGAAATCTATGACTGTCCTTTTTGAAAATATTTTCCATCAGTCTCCCAAAGTTATTAAGCTTACCCTTCAAGGACCTGATGCTCTGATACCACCTATTACAGTGGGGTTGCTTTTGTACCAAAAGGTTTTTGGTCTATCAATACCTAATACAGCCACTCAACTTATAGTATGAAGGAGGCAGTTCAACCCTTATCATGAATCCTAAGGTTGGATAGACATTTGACAAAGTTTAGATATAGTAAAGGTATGAAAAAAAATAATATGTATTGGAAAGAAATTAATGATGGTTTGATGATTTTGGTGATATTTATTGATGATATCATATTGGGAGGGAATAATGAATAAAGTGAGAATTTTGTTAAGGAGATGAAGAAAGAATTTGAAATGAGTATGATAGGAGAGATGAAATATTTTCTAGGATTGTAGATTGGACAAAATAAAGAAGGCATCTTTATTTTTTAGACCAAGTACTTGAAGGATTTACTAAAAAGGTTTTGTTTAAAAACATGCAAACCCATTGGGACACCTATGGTAACTAGACACAAGTTATCTACAAAGGATGAGACACCTACTATTGAGTATAAGAAGTACAAATCTATGATTAGAGTATTGTGATATCTAACTCACACAAGGCCAAAAATAGAAAATGTAGATGGAAGTATTACAAGATTCCAAGATCATCCTAAAGAATCACATTGTGCAGCAATCAAAAGGATATTTAGATATTTGAAAGAAACATCTGAGTTTGGATTATGGTATGATAGATCTAATGATTTTACTCTAAGTCCTTATACTAATGAAGATTGGGCAGGCAGTATGGATGACTAGAAAAATCACTAATAGTGGAGCTTTCTTTCTTGGAGGAAGATTGGTTTCTTGGTTAAGCAAGAAGTAGGATTGTACATCACAAAGTACAATAGAAGAAAATTATGTTGCAAAAGAAAATAATTGCAATCAAGTCATTTGGATGAAGCAAATGTTAATGGATATAAAGATAGAAATCAATGAACCTATTGTCATACATTGTGACAACAAAGCATGGTAAATATGTCTAAGAATCTACTGTTGCATTCTAAAAACAAGCACATTTCTATTAGGTATCATATGTTGAGAGAGAAAGTTACAGAAAAGGAAATTTGATTAGAGTATGTGAATGCTAAAGAGAAAATTGCAGATATATTAAATAAGCCTTTTCCTAGAGAGACTTTTGAGTATTTTTGAGGTATGCTTGGAGTTATGCCCCTTCCTACATCAGATTGGAAGATGCAAGAGTGCATCAGTCTAGTGTAATAGAGCACCATTGTTGTCTGGACTGAATGTTGATGCTTCCTATATGATGTATTTGTGATGGATAGAGTCATCTAGGACTCTTGTTGGATATTGTTGTGAACAGTGTCTTTTGACACTTGAGCTAGTAAAAATTAGTTGTTGTAGAGTTTGATACAGTAAATTTGGTTGCTAGAACCTTCGACATTGATGTTAATGGGGGAGAATTTTGGCATGAAAAAAAACATGGAAAAAATAGTACTCATAATAGTAGGAAATGTTTAGCATATGTACAACATGGAATGATAGTTTGAGAGAATGTACATTGAGGAATATCAATGGGGGAGAATGATTTTTGAAGAGGATTTGAAAAGTAGGCTGAACAATCTTTTTTTGGTATTCTTGGAACTAGATGTCTTTCATTTATGTTTCTGTCAATGCCAAAGGGGGAGATTGTTGCAAGCATGGACGTTGATTATATTCCAATGGGAGAGTATTGAAGATATGTTATATTTATGATTGAGTTTGTCATTGATGTCAACATAGTAGCTTTTTATGGCATCCAACAGAAGATTAATGGAAAGACCAAGTTGGTATGGATGGCTAGTTGATTATTCTCACTAAGGTTATGGGAGATACTTATGATTATTTGGTAAATGCAATTAATGTCAAAAGTATAAATGATAAGTCTAGAAGATGTTATGTTTAAGTTATGGTGATGTCTATTCTGAGATTGAGTTTACAAAGGCATATTTTGGTAAACTTATTATATCTCTTACCAATTTTTTTATTCTGAGAACCAAGGATGAGGATACGAAGAAGACATGTTGATGATAATTTGGCTAATTTTTCTCATCATAATATTGCATGTATAGAAAGATATTCTAGTTGCAAGGTAGAAGATTAATGTTATCACTAAGTGTAACGTGTTCTTAATGTGGTCCTACAATAATTAATTGAGAAGGTCTAATACCTAACTAAGGAAATTGTTTTGAGGACTTAATATAAAAGAAGGAAATTTTCCTTTATCAAACATGACATGAATTGTATTGATGCAAAGAGATTTCATGAAGAGAGAGTGCAAAATGTGAAGTTTAGCAAAGGAGTGTAGAAGTGAAGGAAACTTCATTGTATAGTGATAGGTTTGGTTGATAGTGATTGGTTAAGTTGACAAAATAAAGGAAAGAAGAACATAAAAATAAATTAAATGTTTGAGTAGTGAGCTCTTCTTGTAGTTGAAATTTCATGTTTGGCCAATGGTCTCTTCTTACATACTTTTTGCTACAACTCCTAATAGAGTTGGCACAACTCTAATAGGGTTGGAATCTCCTAATAGGTATTCCATGTCTCATAATAGGGACTCTATGTACTAAATATTGTGATAGAATCCTAAAAAGGTCCATCCTCTAACAAGGAATATTTATATTATTACATCATCTTGTGGGAATCATTCCCACTGGGGTGTTCCCTTTGATTAACGGTTTTCCTAGTCAACATATCTGGTGTAATTTTCTATGTGCATTTTATTATGTAGTCATTTACTTTAGTTGAATGGTTAAGTTTATTTAAATAAGATAAATGTTTTAATTATTAGATAACTGATTCACCCCCCCAACCCCCAAGTTATCTTGGTGGACTATTGTTTCTAACACAAGGGGCCCTAGAAAGCAAGGATGGTATTTTTATTCTAATGCCCTAGGAGAGCCAAAGTTACATTGCTAGGGATCACAGTATGTTGTAGAAGTGTTAGGAGGTATTGAATGCATAGGTAGCTTCAATCAAAGCTTGGAGTAGGATAGAAGCATGAGTGGTTAAGACCCAACTATAATGGGAGGCAATGGTGAAGGTTCCACAGTGGGGAAAACATGCTTCTTGTTAGACAAGCTTTAAGGCCTTGTAAATCCTAATTTCTAGGCATGATTATAGCTGATACTATATAGACTAGTTGGTAGCCTAAGACCTCTAAACTAGTTTAGGTCTCCAAAAAGGGTATCTAGATAAAGGATTAGTTTACCCTCTTATTAAGAACTTTTCAAGTTATTTAGGATTTTCATCAAATGTAAGGCTAATTTCTTGTAGCCCTATCTACAAGCATTTTTATGTGTTTCTTGGAACTTGATTAGGGTTTCAATGCCAATTGTGGTTGTAATTCTTGGGGATGATCTTAATGCCTTCCTAAATAGTCATACCTCCATTTGGGAGTTATAATTAAGATGTTGGGACAAATTTTGGAGTTGGTGAAAATGAAGCAAGAAGGGCTAATGTCAAGCCTAGGAAGTAGTGGAAGAGTTGTTTTTCTACCTAATTGGTGTTCACTATTTGAATGGACTATGACCTTATAGATAGGATCCTAAATAGGTTATGGGAAATAATAAACCCTATAAGGTCAATAGAAAGACCTAATAAAATCATAGAAGAAGTTCAATTAGAAGAAAGACTAGTATTGCATTAGTGAATAGCTCTAAATGAGGGTGGAGAGCTTTAAACATTGGTGGAGAACTCTGAATGTTGGTGGAGATTTTATTGTTGTGTCCATGTGATCATTGCATTTTTTTTTCATTCCCTTATGATCTCTACATTTTATTTCCATGCCCTTAGTGGAGATAAGTGGAGATCTAGAATTTCATTTCCGTGCCCTTATGATTGATGCATTTCATGATTGCACCCTTATGATCTCTATGTCCTTTCTCTATGATTTCATTGTCATGCCATGCCCTTGTGATATTTGTGCTCTTTTTATGTAATTTTCTTCAATGGGAGAAGAGGTACCTAATTAAATATTCTTTTTTTTTTCCTTCTAAACATGTATCTCTTTATAGTTCCCCCAACAAGTGATTGAAGAAGCTTCTCTTTATTTATATGTATGTGCATATATATAAAAATACACACACACATGTGTGTGTGTGTCTATGTATGTAGATATTCACATATATGTATATAAATATGTGTTAGAGTTTTAGGTGACTCTACAACACTGGGCCAAGATCAAATGAAAGACCAAGATAACTTCCACAAGAGAATGGAAAGACAATTGCATGATAATGCAAGAATGCTATTATTGATAATGGACTTGATTGACATCTAATAGATTGATTTTAAATGTACATA
Source organism: Cupressus sempervirens (assembly GCA_028749045.1). Classification (NCBI taxonomy): domain Eukaryota; kingdom Viridiplantae; phylum Streptophyta; class Pinopsida; order Cupressales; family Cupressaceae; genus Cupressus; species Cupressus sempervirens. The sequence goes on from CM053784.1 coordinate 653,749,825, forward strand.
ATAGGCCTCCTTATATAGGAGAGGTGATAAGAGACAATGATAAGGAGAAGATAAGCTATCACCCACATAAGGTGGAATCATATTTCCACTAAAGGCAGATCATCCTCCATTATGCAATGAAGTATGTCTAATGACGAGGATGATAATGTGATATGTGAACTAAAGGTGGAATGAGATAACAACTATGACCACCCAAAGTGGAATTATCCTATTCCATGTGTTCAATTGAGGTGCAAACTCCTAAGTATCTCAATCACAAACTACTATGAAATGCATTATCCTAAGTAAGCTTAAGTAAGTGTAATTAGTGAATATTTAATTACACCAACATCCCCCCTTAACTGAAACTTAGGGGAATGCACTTCAACTCACAATGAAAGATGGGTCCTAGCTTCAAGACTATTTTAGGTACTCATGTACAATATGCAATGCAATACATGAAATATGATCTCTCATAAAGTGGAGAAAGAGAGAAAACCTCATGGGAAAATCCCTTCTCCAAAAAGAGAGATGAAAACAAGATGCATGGATGGATGTAGTACTCAAGACCCCCAAAAAATTGCATACATCATGTATATACAAACAATGATTCCCCTGTAGAAAGGAAATAAGGAGACATGATATCCCCCCATAATGAAGAAGCTCCAATATAATGAAGAGTACCTGCAAGAAAAATATAATCCAATGCCTACAAGAAACATGTCTCCCCTTAGGAAGAGATAGATGCATCAAATGATGAAGAAGCCACTCCATGTAAAAAGTGAGGAAGGCGAAAGAAGGTCTCCATGTATGCATCTCTAAAGACTAAATAGGTTTCTCGAAGCTCAAAGATTCTATCACACCATCAAACTAACCTATGAGATGTGAAAAATCAAGAGAACATGAAGAGTTGGAAAATCCAATCCTAAAAGAAGGTGAAGAAATATCTCAAAGAGAAACTTCCTCAGATGTATTAACCAAATTTACATTATGAGACTCATCTAAAAGACCATCCATGAATTCATCCCACATTGTAAGATCTGAAGCATAAAGATCATCTTGCTAAATAGTAGAACTCATGTCTAAAGAAGTAGGAGGTGAAGGAGTAGGAAGTTCAACACTTATCTCAAGAACAAAATGATTCAAGTGTCCAATGTTCTCCTTACATGAGTTATTGACCCTTGATAAATGGTTAGGTACATCATGAATATCATCATAATTATCAACAAAATGTGCAAAAGAATGTAAGCATGATGTATGATCAACAACTCCCATAGCCATGCCATCTCTAGTCTCAATGTCCCTAATATCGACATAATCAAGAGTAAACTCAACAATTTTACCTTGTGCCCCATGAGTAATTTGGTAAATGGAAAGGATATAAGTGGTCAAGGATGGTACACAAAGAACATCAATAAATGTACCATGTCCCATAGGAACATAAGATTTCCCATAAACCTTCATATATGTATGATTACCAATCAATATAAATGGAGAAGTACAAGGCTCAATAGAAGAAAACATATTCGTAGAAGATGTCATGTGATGTGATGCACCTCAATCAAGAAGTCGTTTACCTTGCTTAGGATGTGTGGAAGAAATGAGTGCTTGTCCTTTGCCTCTAGATGATGATGTAGATGTAGCAGCTAGCTAATATTGAGAAGAAGGAGAAGACACTAATGAGAGCAACTAGATATTTTTCTTTTGAAGAATGTGAGTGAGTTCATCAATCTTCTTATGGAAACATTTATGCTCATCATGTCCTAACTTTTTGCAATAAGCACATTTATGTCTCTTTCTTCTAGATGTTTCCTATCTTGAAGAGGACTTGGATTCAATATTATTTTGTGAAGGAGAGTCATCACCGTTTTCATGTTTCTTAGGGTGGTTGTGTTGTTTATTTCCCTTTCCTTTGGGAGCCTTTAGAGAGGAGTCATTTGCAACCAATGCTTGAGGCTTTAAAGGCTTCAATTGACCCATGTGTACTAACTTTCCTTGTTCTCTTGTGAGTTGAGCTGCAAATTCATCAAGAGAAGGAATTTTGTATAAACTACCAAGAGCATCCATAGTAGCATAGAATGTAGAGACAAAGATTGAATATTCAAGACTTAGCTTGGAAAGAATAGATAGTATCAATTGGTCATCATCTTTAAAAATGCCACAATTATAAAGATCCAATCTAATGGAATTAAACATAGAGAAAAAGTATTGAATATGGTCAAAATCACATGGAGTTAGACCTATAAGCTCATTCTCCAATTTGAATTTTCTTATTCTATCAAGTTTACCATAGATTCCTTACAATTTTTTCCAGGCATAATGAGGATGTGTGTAGGATGCAATATGATATAGCAAATTATGGGAGATGGTAGATCTAAGAGACCCAAATGCTTTATCCTTTCTATCAAACCATTTCCTTCTTTATGCAGCACCTATAGCTAGTTTTGGATCCTGTCTAAGAATCATTCTAAGCAATCCAATACTGATCAACTAATTAGAAACTGCCTGCTTCCATTCATGATAGTTATATGGAGTGAGTAATGGAACTTTTGAAAAATCCATAATGAAATCAAATGATGACTAAAACCAATTGATAACTCCTTCAAATTACTAACTCGATTAAGAAAATTGAAATCCAAGTATTCACCAAGTACAAATATAGCCAAAAAAGACCTACATTTGAAAGTGATATTCCCACTCCAAATCACTAAAATCTGATCACATATATGGAAAGTAGACGAAAAATCATGCACTTTCAAAAAAATTGCACCTAAAAATGTTACTAGATGTACCCAAATAGAGCCTTAAAAGTTGTGGAAAATGGGAATTATGATTTTTAGAAAAATTCAAAGACAGATATCCAATATCACCTACACCACTATTTAGATTGTGAAATTCTACCCCAAAACAAAAAGAATTGTTTGAAAAGAGGAGTCTGTATGAGGAGATATCGCTGTTTGAAAATCACCTCTAAAAATATTTTTTTTGAATTGCCACCATTGCACTTTGAAAAATAAAATGGCTCTAGATGTAATGCCCTGCCAAGGGATCCAAAGATTTAACCTAGAATTTCGCTAAGTTTGGTAGCATTTTTTTTTTAAAACATGAAAGTAATATCATTTACAACTAATCCAATTACAACTAATACATAAATACAAAAGCAATAGTAATAACCATCCAAAAGTAAATGTAACAGGTTACATTCTTTAAAGATCCCTTAACATGGAATTACATCTAAATCAACTAAAATTATTGAATCCATCTAATACAACAACCACATGATATAATAATGATAAGTCTATTGTTAATACATTACATTTACAAATGCTCAATCATCCACTGTACATGTTATAGGGTATGAAAAGCTTAAAAGAATATACATATGTGGAATAAGGTAAATCATCCTATTCTAATCCATGATACATCAAGTAAAGATAACCATATGATACAAATGATACATCATCATAGAAGATATATGCATCCATCATAAAGATTAAACATAATAAATTAAGTGCACGATTCCTCCCAACCGTTAATAGCATCATTAGACCATCGTGGGTCCTAGCCATCCCTCCATGCATAACATTCCAAATCACCAAGGAGATCATATGCATAAACTAATCTAACATGAAAATATAAGCATAAGATAACATCATCTAACATATTCTAATCATCAGTGAAAGGATACATATTCACCATCATGAAGGATGCATCAGCCACGATGTCTCAATGGATCTCAAATGATAAGAGTGGAAAATACTACCACCCGACTGCGTGGAACCTAAGTGGTCCACTCCCAACGTGCTAAAGAGATAATCTCAAGTCACAAATAGGCTATCCAAATCACACAGCATAAATCTCTATAAGTCCAAGAATCCTAAAAGTATGCTAATTCAAAAGCTCCAACACAAAAATGACATCTAATTGCTAGAGGCACACAATGACACGTAGGAACCTACTATGCAAGCGGGAAAGTGTCATCGCATATATCATGTAGAAGTTACCCTGGTAGTTAGCTAAACTCCACGGGTCCCTACTGATCCTCATGCGGCCACTAGTATCCTCTCATACTGACAAGGCATACTATGGAATGCAACATGACAACTATGCATTCTCTCTACTCCCATCCTAGTCTGTACTAGCACTCAAGGCATGGGCGAGAACAAAAAAATTATCTTTTTAGGTTCATTTAGTTAGTATTAGGTGTGAATGTTTTCACTTATTAAACAACTTACAATGAGTTACCCTAGTAGCCTTTTAGGGCCCCAGCTCCCATTGCAAGCCACTTCCCGACACTACAAGCAGATAACCTACCCTAAGCTCATGGAATCATAAATCACCCTAGTCCTATACAAGCAACTGGAAAGAAAAATCAAAAGATAATCCAAAATAAGAACGTCAAATATCCACAATAATATCATCAAATCTCCATGAGCAACTAAAAAGTATCCATTGGTTCTCAATAACCAAAATATATCTCAAATCATACTGATCAAAGACTCCAAAATGGTTAAGTCAAGTGTCTCATACATATGAATCTCAACTATAACAATCAGTAATTACAAACATTACATAGAGCATTCGATCACATAACCATGGTTGGGATAATAAAGGTCAGAAATAAGACATCATCATGACATCACAATCATAACCCCCTAGCCTCTGGTAGACATCCTATAACTGGTCAACACTAGTCAACCCAAAACCCAAAACAAAAACATAAAGAATAGACAATGCAAGCACATGTTTTGGTTTGCTAAAATTACATCATTGAACTAAATGTGGAGGTCTCAATTTTCATTTTCAAATTTAGATATCAAGTGGAGAAATTGCACGTTTTACCTAACCCATGTATTTTTTTGATAGATAAAAGTTTCTCCCCAAAACCATTAGACTCGATTTTCTAAATTATCTAATAATATTTTGTTTATTTAAACATTGTTTGAAAATGGCCCTTATCGAATTCCAATAGTCAATTAGCAATTCTAATGAATCCAATGTTATCAAAACAATAATTGCATAATTCAAAACTTTGATTTATAATTATAACATTCAATAATTTAATAACATTGCAATTTTGGAAAAATTGAAATTCATACTGCAAAGTTGAAATTCATATTGCAAAGCCAAAATAACATATAAATTAATCCCCCCTCCCACTGCCGTGGTATGCAGTACCTGTGGTCATAGGCACTGCACCGATAGTGGGTATGTAGTATCCCTGTCATTGCAGTCCTACGATGACAGTTCTCTGCCTCTGCAGGGGTATGGGTACAAATCGTGCCCAATGTGAATTTATTATATTTTTTTATATATAACATTTTTAATAAAATGTTTCCCACCGATGCAATTTGCGATTTGATTTTTCAATAAAAGTTTTCTTCATTATGATTTGTGATATTTGATTTTATATATATATATATATATATATATATATATATATATATATATATATATATATATATATATATATATATATGTAGATTTGCATAATTTTAAAAGAGAACAAATACTTATACTTTTTTCTATTTTTTTAAATAACAAGGGTTTTCCAAATCTAAGAATTTCCTATAAACTATTTGTTCTCTAAATTAACCCAATTAATTTTCTAATGGATTTGGCTATAATTTAAACCCTAGCTCCATGTTCTCTTCAGATCTATGCATATAAGGTTTTCTCAAATAAATTTTAACTACCCATATTGAAAAATACATACAACCAAAATAGGAAAAACCTTCAAAAAACATATGGAAGACACGAAGAAGATAGGAAGTGCAAGATGCGGAAATAACATGGATAAAATCACAAGAGTTTACCCAGACTCTGATGCCAATTCACTTTTCTTCAGAAAACCTGCAGAGCAAGCTCCCCCCTTCTCCAAAGTTCCCGAGTCCTCCAATGCTCCAAAACGCTCTCCCACATTGTGTCTAAGCTTCTAGGAATGCCTGAATATAAAGGACTCTCAGGAAGAACCTAAAATTTCTCTAGAGACAACTAGAAGGTGTCACCAACTAAGCATGCATCTTTTCCAACCTTCTAGATGAGTCATAAGGTTGTAGACACCATGTGCTTAATTGGTGCACTAACCCCCGTGTTGTTGACATATGAGAGTTCAAAAAGGTGCATTAACTCCTAGGCAAGCTTATAACTCTTATTTTAATTTTTATAACTTCTATTTAAATTTTTTTAACTTTCATTTTAATTTTTATAACTTTTATTATTATTATTTATTTATTACTTTATTATTATTTTATAATTATTATTAATTTTTAATTTCTAATTTTTTTTTATTTAATTCTTTTTTCTCAATTAATTCTCATTTAATTAATTATAGTCAAAATATCAAAGATCATGATATTATATTAATTTTCTCCAAATAATTAATTTATTAATTAAATCTATTTATTAAGACTTAATTAATAGAAAATTCACCATAGACCTGCAAGATAAAATATGAAAACCCATCATAGAACAAGTCATACAAAATTAGTCTACAGGGTTAAAAATCATGAAATATGTCATCCAACACATTCAGTGGGTAAAATATCCAGATACTTGTCCTACCTCACTAGGACAAATGGTTTAAAGGTTTGGGATTTGGACTTGAGAATTTATCTCCCTTCTCTTATCATTGAGATAGTGTAATAGGGTGCGCTCATCCTGGCAATTCAAGGAAGTCGATACCCAGTACCTGCAACCTACATAAAAACCATGCATGTACATACAATATATATAATGCTAATCTAAATAGGCAATGGCAGGAAGTGGTGCATCATGTGGATCCCAACTAGCAGGTGACTATGACTCCCTTCCTTAACCACATCAAAAATGTCATACAATAAGAACAAACATGCACACCATACACATGCAAGTATGGGGTAAATATCCATAATAAAACACATGAGATAATAAACCATCTAACTAATTATTATCAATAACTGAAAGCAATATAATGATAATCATGTATACATGAAATGTAAAGTCTAAATGATCTCATCATATATCAATTGAATCCATAACATAATATCTGATAGTTTCAAAACAATACTACTAATCCATCAACATAAAACTAGTCTAACATAGTTTGATAATAATAGCAAGAATGTGTCTAGAAAAATGTGAACGAGGCCAAGCACTACACTAGATTTGGTCTTAGATGTCCAATTTTGATGAAACAAAACTTGATTTAGGGGTTTTTTGTCCTCCTCTATATGATGCCAACCTTTGATCTACACTAACAAGCTCTAATTTTTACCTGCGATAGAAGGCCACAAACTATGACTCCTAAAATATCCTCCAAATTGTGATGTCCAAATTACCAATGTTGCACCAACAATAAGTCAAGCCAAGATTGCACTCCTTGAGAAGAGGTCTTCACACCATGAGAGCTCTAATAGCATGTTAGAGTTTTAGGTGACTCTACAACACCCCCAAGATCAAATGAAAGATCAAGATAATTTCCACAAGAGAAACAACTGCATGAAGATGCAAGAATGATATTATTGATAATGGACTTGATTGACATCCAATGGATTGATTTTAAATGTATATAATAGGCCTCATTATATAAGAGAGGTGATAAGAGACAATGATAAGAAGAAGATAAGCTATCACCCACACAAGGTGGAATCACATGTCCATGAAAGGTAGATCATCCTCCATTATGCAATGAAGTATGTTTGATGATGAGGATGATAATGTGATATGTGCACTAAAGGTGGAATGAGATAACAACTATAACCACCCAGAGTGGAATTCTCCTACACCATGTGTTTAATTGAGGTGCAAACTCCTAAGTGTATCAATCACAAACTACTATGAAATACATTATCCTAAGTAAGCTTAAGTAAGTTTAATTAGTGAATATTTAATTACACCAACAATATGTATATATGTATATACAAACATACATACATATACAAAGATCACAAGGGCATGAATATGAAATGCAAAGATGCATACATAAATATATGCATACATAAATATACACATACATACATACATATATCTATATATGCAATTTTACCACCTTAGAAAATTGTATTTGAATTTTACTCAATCACCAAGAGATAATATAATCTGTAAGTACAGATTTTTGCTTTTTTTTTTGGTATGAATAATTTTGATTGAATTCATCTGAGCAGAGTGAGTCTAATCATGATGATAATGGATCTATTTATTGGTTCATTAGAGGAGAGAGACTTAAAAAAAGATTAGATGTTGTTTCTAGCTCAAATGTTCCCAATTCTATGTTCACAACTCAAATGCTCTCCCATGGCTTGAGCTAAAACCCTCATTATTGCATCCAAAATTAAGGAATAAAATACAATTATGTCCCCAATGGATAATTTAAATGTAATTTTTTTTGGATTCCACTTAGCACTGTGTAGATAATTCAAGAAATTCTACCACCATAAAAATTAACTTACATTGATTCTGAAGCTTAGGCACTAACAATAGTTGAAAGGTAAATTATTGTCAAACAATGTGCTAAAAAAAAGCAAGAGTACATATTTAGAATGAACATATATATTGGAAACAATGAAGAAAAACATAATCCTCCTATAAAATAATTAGAATTATGTTAGAAATGAATTGAAGAAATTGAGCAATTGAGTAATCTAAATCTAATCATTCAATTACCTCACTATATCCATCATTATAATTTTATCAAATTGCATAGGAATTCCAAAGATTTATCCAAATAATAAATTACACTCATATACAAATATCATACCATAATTATATAGAATAATATATAGTCTAATTTTAAGAAAACTAAAAGTCTTAAATGTATATGAAGAAATAAAATAAACAAGATTACTAGTTGTAGCTATATAATTATAGCTATATAATTATAGTATTACTAATTATGTTAAATAGAATTTTCAATAAAACAAGTATGAAGTAACATAAATGGATCATTTTCTTGACCCTATTATGACTTAATTTGAATGCATCTGATCATTACCTAGACGATATTATGCATGAGATCTTTACTAAATCACCAAGAGATAATATAACTTGTAAGTACAAATTTTTGCATACTTAGTTTGGTATGAATAGTTTCAATTGAATGCAAGAATAATTGGTTGTGTGAATTCAATACATGAATGATTAATTTAATTTAGAAAAAGTACTATACAAGTGTGTATGTATGCATGTCAATAAGTTCACATACATACATGCACATATGTATACAATCATCATAATCAATTATCCTTGCATCTGACCAAAGCTATTATATACATGAATAAGAGATACATGTTTATAAGGAAAAAATAAATAAATATTTACATAAGTAAGTCTTATTTCCTTGAAGAAAACCATAGAACAAGGCCATGGAGATCACAAGGGAACACAAATAAAATCCTAGATCTCCATTGATCTCAACTAATGTTTAGAGCTCTCTAACCTCTTTGATGCACAAATCTCCATTATTAATCAAAACAAATGGGGAATGATTAATGTCTCATTTTTTATTATTATTTTTTTATAATCCATAATCTTTAATCCACAAGATCTCTCTCTATATATATACATACATACATACATAGATGCATAGATATGTGTGTATTATTGTATATATATGTATATATACATATATATACATATGTATGCATATGCATATACTCTCATACATACATACATACATGCTCTTTCTAAGAGTTTACAATTGTTCAACAAAATTTATGTTTTACAAAAAAATGCACCTAAAGAACTATTAGCTTAGAAGCAAAAACACGGTGTTGAAATGATATATAAAGTGCTAGAGATGAGAGGTCTGCAAGTAAGGGTGTTGACCAATTTTGACAAGTTGAATGCTAAAATAAAAGCTATTGATGATCAAACACCTATGCCAGAGTTACAACACAATGTGAAGTATATTTTTGGTATAGTAGAGGTAGATATTTAGAAGTTTGATAATCAAAGTTTAAGGCACAAGAGTGAAGGAGAAGGAGTGGCTTTAAAAAGAGAAGGAGAAGAAGCAACTTTAGAAAGAGATTGCATGACATAAAGAATAGCTAGAAAACATAGAGGATATTATGGAAGCCATAGGATAGAATCCAAGAACGTGTATTTGCAGTAGGTACTATGACATTGGAATCACTTGCAAGTGTCTTTGAGAATTTTTAGTGCAAATATTGATAGGACTACAAGTTGTACAATTTGTCATGTATTACATCTGCATTTGTTTATATGAGTGTTTCAAGTATTGGCACAATCTCCCTGCAATGATCCCAAGTATCAAATGCTTATAATAGTGTTTCAAGGTTGGGAACCACTTCAACATCCTTCGTATGGTTTAGAGGTAATGTCATTGTGGCAAGGTCTTGTACAAGGGAATGAGCCTTGTGATTATGGAATTTACATAGAATTAGAACTAGCTTCTTCAACTCCTCACACTCAACTCTTCACAAGAGTTATTCTTCAATTCCTTGCATATGCAATTTGATCAGCTTGGAAAACTATATTTGATACTACGGGCTCAGAACAACTAATTGTACATGTCATTGTACCTAATCTAATCATAGTTCTATAGGAATTTTTAATCAACCTAACTTATCAACAACTAGACCCATTTAACTATATTATGACTAGTTTCTTTCTAAAAATATCTGCTATGATATGTTTTTGCAAAAAAAAATTTGAACTTTGCCCATTTTTTCTAGTCTGCATTATTTTTGTGTATGAACTTGAGGTAAGTCACATAGCATGGGTTGAGTGAGTTTTATTGTTTTATTATTTGGATTTTGGAATATGTATCCAGATGGATCAATCTTTATATTGTGTTAAGATGTAATAAGCACCTTAAAAGATATCTCTAAGATATACATGTTTTGAACGAAATATAAAGAAATACCTATTTAGAAGGAAAATAAATGAACATTTGCATAGCCCATGGAGAAAATCATAGAGCAAGGGCATTGGAGCAAAATCTTAGAGAAAAGGAATGACAAAACAAAAGAATCATAGAGCAAGGGCACGAAAATCACAAGGGTGCAAAATTGGCAATAAAATTGCAAAGAAAGGGCATGAGAATGAAATTTTAGAGAAAGGGCATGACAAAAAAATGCAGAGGTCACAAAGGCATGACAACAAAATTATAGAGAAAGGGCACAACCACGAAATGAAAAGTTCACAATTGTAATGCCTTGCCAAGGGATCTAAAGAATTAACCTAAAGTTTTACTAAGTTTGGTAGCATTTTTTTTTTTAAAACATGAAAGTAAAACAATTTACAACCTATACATAGTAACGGAAGCAATAATAACATTATTCAACTGAAAGTAATCATAAACAGACATAACAAGTTACATTCTTAAGGATCCCTTAACGTTGAATCACATCCAACATAACTAATTATGTTTCCATCTAATACTACATCCACATGAAATAATAATGAAAAGTCCAACATTCTTAAATTACATTTCCAATTGCTCAATCGTCCACTGTACATGCCACAAGGTATGAAAGGCTTAAAAGAATATACATCCATATAAATAAAGTATATCATCATACTAACTCTAATGCATGATTGAATAACATAAATGAAACCACAAATCATACATGATACATCATCATAGGAGATAACCATAAATTACAAACATAACTAACTAAGTGCACAGTTCCTCCAAACTGTAAATAGCATCATTAGACCATCATGGATCCTAGCCATCCCTCCATGTATAACATCCTAAGTCACCAAAGAGATCATCGATATTATTATAGTAGGAATGTCACTCCTAAACATACTACCTCATATGTAGGAAGATATCTAACACACAAAATAAAGCATAAGATAACATCATCTAACATATACAAATCATCAAAGTAAGGATACATGTCCACCATCATAATCCATGAACAAAATGAAGATAGATAACAACAAGAATGCATCTTCCACAGTGTCTGAGATGGGTCTCATATGGTAAGAGAGAAAAAACACTACCACACGACCACATGGAACCTAAATGGTCCACTCCCACTGTGCTGAGGAGATAGTCTCAAGTCCCAAATAGGATATCAAATTATATAACACAAATAATCTCTAAGACCAAGAATCCTATAAGTATACTAACTCAAAATTTTCAATCACAAAATCGACATCTACTTCCCAGAGGCACACAAAGACATGTAGGAAACCTACTCTGTAAGTGGGCAAGTGTCATCGCATATATCATGTAGAAGTTACCCTGGCAGTTAGCTTACAACTCCACGGGTCCCTACTTATCCTTATGCAGCCATTAGTATCCTCTCATACTGACAAGGCATACTATGGAATGCAAGGTCGCAACCAAGCATTCTCTCTACTCTCATCCTAGTCTGTACAAGCACTCAAGGCATGGGCGAGAACAAAACAATTATCTTTTTAGGTTCATTTAATTCCCATTTAGTATAAATGTTATCACTTATTAAAAAAATTTACAATGAGTTACCCTGGTAGCCACTTAGGGCCCCAACCCCTATTGCAAGCCACTTCTCGACACTACAAGTAGATAACCTACCCTAAGCTCATGGAATCATAAAATCAGCCCAGTCCTATACAAGCGACTGGAAAGAAATACCAAAGAATAATCCATAACAAAAGCATTAAATATCCACAATAAAAGCATCAAATCTCCATGAGCATCTAAAAAGCATCGATAGATAATCATGACGACAACAGTTCTCTATTAGAAACTGAAGGTATCACTGATAATCAAAAGTATCCATTGGTTCTCAATAACCAAAATATATCTCAAAATCATATTGATCGAAGACTCCAAAATGGTTGAATCAAAACATGTCACAACATGACATCATCAAGAAATAAGTCAACATTTCAGTCCCATCATGACAACTGGAAATTAATCCAAGGATAACTAATCAATGACTCAAAAATGGTTAAGTCAAGTGTCTCAGATACATATGACTTAGTTTCACTCAACAAGATTGATTAGCAATAACAACCAATAAATACAAACATCTCATAGAGCATACCATCACATAACCATGGTTGGGTTTAGAAGGATTGAGATCAAATAACATCAACATTCCATCACAATCATAACCTCCGAGCCTCTGGTAGACATCCTATAACTGGTCAACACTAGTCAACCCAAAACCCAAAACAAAAAGCATAGAGAATATAGAATGCAAACACATGTTATGGTTTTGCTATATTACATAGTTGAATTAAGTGTAGAGCTTCAGTTTTTGTTTCAAGTATACTTCAAGTATATAAGATTTATCATTTGACCTACAAGTCAACCCATTTGTTCCCTCGATAGCATTATCCTTTCATTATTTAAAATAATATTCTAAGAATAACTGAAATATTTACTCATTAAACTAATCTTCTTTGACCCTTAATTAAATCATTCGCTTTATTTAACTAAGATCCATATTACTAATTGAATAACTCTTCCTTAATATTACTTCAACTTCTCAGCATAATCAAAGGATCATTATTCGTTAAATTATAAGAGAGCCAGTTATCAATCTTTGAATAAGAAGATTATAACTTTATTAAAATGATCAATTAAATCAATCAATTAACATAGGTACACAATCCATGACCTTTTAACATTATAATAGTTCTCAATTAAATATTACTAAGTCTCACCATTAAAATATCTAAGGTCATTATTCAAGTCATGAGAGTACGACTTGTCAACTTTGATGTAAATACTTAACAACTTCGCTAGAAGAATCGATCTTAGCATATCAATTGAACTCTATTATATAACTTAATTATCAATTAAATTTAATTAACTCTAATTAATTAACTTAATTAATAATTACATAACTATACCAACAACCCAATGAAAATCAGTTGACTAATAACTAATAATAGTTTGTACGTAAAAAGTCAACTACAATCCAATACACAAATATTCATATTAATAGTTCAATAATAATAACCTGTTAACATTTAATAATAAGCTATATTGGGAATCTTATTAATAAATCTATAATGACCACATTGGTCACTCTTTTCAATGAATCAAAATTCGTATTAATGATAAGCATTTAGACCATTATACTATTATTTATTAATAATTTGTTAGACCCAACAAACATTAATAAATAATAAACTCATCAAAACTATAAATAATTGATCTAGAGAACCTTCCATAAACCTCATTAGTTAATATTTAACTAACCATTAAGGTATATCAATAATTTATAAAGTATTAATCAATATAATAATAATTCAAGTCGTAGCTATGTTATAACAATGTTATTATGTAACAATGATTCCTTGTCAATTTAATAATACTTAATTAAATCTTAATCTAATATCATTAAAGTCTCTTAATTTAAAATCAGCTATCATCAACATAATATAAATTACCCTCTCTAAATTATTTAATATACATTAATATTAAAAGTCAACCATTAAACTCAATTTTTTAAGTGTTCTAATAATATTTTGTTTATGTAAACACTATTTGAAAAAGACCCCTATCAACTTCTAATAATCAATTAGCAATTCTAATGAACCCAATATTATCAAAACAATGATTGCATAATTCAAAACATCGATTAGATTCCATATATTCATTACCATCCTTCATTTATTAATAAATCCTAATTTAATTGAATTAATTAACAATGATCTAAAATTAATTATACCATCTTTCATTAATAGTTTGTTAAACTTTAACAATAAAGAATAATCTCATTAATAATTTTAATAACAATTAAAATTATTAATAATCAATCTAGAAAACTATTCATAAACTTAGTAATAAATTAATATTAAACACATTTTAAAATATATCAATAAATTAATATAAAAACGTATTAATAAAAATAATTTATAACATAACAATTTTAAAAAATGATATTATAAAACTACATTCACCAAAAAAAATATAAATAAGCCATGACTTTCAAAGGAAAGGTCATGTAGCTGTACGAGTAGGCCGTGCGACCTCTTAATCCTTCTTCCCGATTGCAGGTACTATGCGAAGCAAACCTGTCGGAGTATAAAGCCGCCGCCAGGTGAGGTAGATTGGAGGGGGGGTACATGGTGACCCCTCTCAAAAGGTTTTAATTTAATTTTTTTTTTTATAATAGCACTTTCGAAAATGTTGTTTCATATCGTGTTTTTTTTAAATGTGCGATTTGAATTTTGATAATGTACTTCGACTGTGATTATCATTTAGCTTAATCAATAATTATATATGTATATATGCATGTATATATATATATATATTTATATATTTATATTAAATGTGTGTATATATATATATATGTGTGTATATGCAGAGATTTATTAAGCATAACATGTATATATATATATATATATATATATATATGTATGTATGTATGCAGATTTGAATAAAACATGTATATTTCCACAGAGAAATACACAACTTTAAAGACTATCAATTTTAAGAATATTTGTCTCTAAATTATCCAATAATTCTTCTAATGGGTTTGGCTATAAATTTTAAAACTCTTTTTAAATCTATTTTTCAATTCGATTCTAATTCGAACCCAAACCCGATTTAGATCTAATTTTCTCCTTAATTGGATCTAGGGTTTTTATTATTTCCTTTGCAACCAAATAACATACATATCTAGATTCCAATTTCAAATTGCAGATTCAATCACAGAGAGTATTCAAACACATATAATAGACATGATGAAGAAGAGAAAGAGTGCAAATAGAATAAGCGAAAATTCTGAGTGCACCTGGACACTAATGCTAATTTGCCATGTCTTAGAAGTCCATAGAAAAATCTTTTCCTTCTCCAACATTCGCAATTCCTCCAAGATCCAAGCCAACCGAAATTCCCACATGACTAGAAGTGCTTGAAGAAGCATAGGAGCATGTAGAAACATATGAGCATGTAGAAGCATATGAGCTTCTCAAATGCATATAAGCTTTAAATCTTGTCCAAACACACTAGGAAAGCATCTATTTAAAGGCCTCTAAAATGCATCTAGAATGTCTCTAGAAACAACTAGAAGGTATTGACAACTAAGCATGAGCCTTCTCCAACCTTCTAGATGAGTCATAAGGTTGTAGACACTATGTGCTTAATTTGTGTACTAACTCCTATGTTGTTGACAACACATGCATACTTAGAGTGCAAACTCTTGTGTTGTCTACATGACAACTCCCAAGAATTTACAAACTCCTATGTGAGAAAATATTAAAATAATGCACAATAATTAATGTAATATTTACTTTATTCATTTATTTATTAAATTTTAAATCTCATTCACTAACTTTAATAACTCCACTTATTTTTATCTTAATATATTTATATTTTAATCACATGCACACATCATGCAACCTATAATCTTTTAATAATTTTAATATCTTTTCCACTTTTAAATTCATTTTCAAAACTTAATTGCTAAAATATTTATTAACTTAAATACATATTATCAAATTCCAACTTTAAAATTATTACTTTTATCTTCAAATTTAATTATTTTATTTAATTAATTTTTCAATTAATTAAATAAAATAAATATTAAAATATCATATTAATTATTCATTTAATTAAACTATTAATTAAATATTTTAATTAGGCTTAATTAATAGAAAATACACCAAAGACTCATAAAATAAAATACGAAAAACCCACTATAGCAAAACACATACAAAATCAAACCAAAAAGGGTTAATATAATGAATTACATCATCTATCGTATTTGAAGGGTACTCAACTCAGATACTTGTCCTAATTTTCAATTAGGACAAATGGCTTAAAGGGTTGGGATTTGGACTTGAGAATATATCTCCCCTCTCTTACCATTGAGATAATGCGTGTAGTGCCTGCCCCTAGTTCACATTTTGTTATCGTTGCTGAACTCTTTTAGAACTAATTTTATGTTGTTGGTTAGCAGCATTCTTTTGAGATTATAAGATATTGTGCTATGGATTCAGTTTATTATGTGATGAGATTACTTAGACTACATTTCATGTATGTATGATGATTATTTTTAGTGTTCACAATTATTGATGATGATTATTACATTGCTTTCAATTATTAATGATGTTTAGTAAGATGATTTATTATCATATGTGTTTTCTTATGGATACTTACCCCATACTTGCATGTGTATGGTGTGTGTGTTTGCCTTGCGTGTTTGCTTTTGTATGGCGTGTCTGATGTGGTTAAGGAAGGGAGTCATAGTCACCTGCTAGTCAGGATCTACACGATGCACCACTTTCTACCATTGTCTATTTAGTTTAGTATATATTGTGTTTGTACATGCATGATTTTTTATGCAAGTTGCAAGTACCGAGTATCGACTTCCCATGGTTAAGGAAGGGAGTCGTAGTCACCTGCTAGTCAGGATCTACACGATGCACCACTTTCTACCATTGTCTGTTTAGTTTAGTATATATTGTGTTTGTACATGCATGATTTTTTATGCAAGTTGCAAGTACCGAGTATCGACTTCCCTGAATTGCCAGGATGAGCGTACCCTATCACATTATCTCAATGATAAGAGAGGGGAGATAAATTCTCAAGTCCAAATCTCAACCCTTTGAGCCATTTGTCCTAATTGAAAAATTAGGACAAGTATCTGAGTTGAATACCCACCGAATGTGTCAGATGACATATTTCGTGATTTTTAATCCTTTAGATTTATTTTGTATGATTTGTTCTATGATGGGTTTTCATATTTTATCTTGGAGGTCTATGGTCTTTAAAATATGATCATTGATATTTATATTATTATTCCTAATTTATGATCTTTCTATCAAATTATATTTTCAGATATGTATGGACAAACCTATTAGATGGATGAATGGGTAAATTTAGAGAACAATTACATTTTAAGAGAAAATTTTGAATTCATCACAGATTGTCCTGTCGCTGCCCCTTGGATAGACCCGAACTCAGTCATTCATAACTTTTTAGCGTGACCGAATTTATTCAATCACTTTGGTCAGAATTGGCCCAACTTGGCCCTCTCCAACATATTTAAATTTCAGCCCAATCCAACAGTTCATTAGGGAGATATGGCCATCATATTGAGAGTATTTTTTTCAAGGACAGATATTTCTCCATTTCTCATAACCAAGAGTTCTTTATGCTTAACTTCACAAAAATAATATATCAAAGCATGGAATGAATTAAGATATTATTGCAATCTTCCCTTATTAGAATCTTATTAATATGCATTAGTTTTATATGGTTTATTATCTAATCTAATTAAATCAAATTTAATTAAGATTAGTTAACAGTAGAAGTGTAATTAATTATTAGTCAATCTAAGTAAATGGATGAGAGAAAATTAAAAAAAAAAGATTTTAATATAGTTTATATAGTGGACTTTTTATAATGTATATTGAATACTATTTAATATATATTAAACAATTTTAGAGTTGTTTAATGAAGATGATAATGTTAAGAATTTGGAGATTATTCATGTTAAAATCTACAATGAGTCTTATTGGTTTGTGATAGGGATCACTTTCGAACAACGTTTATATAGACAAAATATTATTAGAACAATTAGAAAATGGAGTCTAATGGTTAATTTTAATATTGATTAAATAATTTTAAGATGATAATTTATATTATGTTGATTTAAATTTAAAAACTCTCAATGATATTGGATTAAGACTGAATTATTATGTTATTGGTTAATACGTTTGAATACCTTAATGGAGTTAAGAGTTAGCCAAATATTAACTAATGACTTTATGGAAGGATTCTATAGATCGAGTATGTATAGTTTGAGGAGTTTATTATTTATTAATGTTTGTAAGGACTAGCAAACTATTAATAAATAATGGTTTAAATAGATATCAACAAATTTGATTAGAGTTAATCTAGTGGAGATTATTTATTGATTGAAGTTTGGTAAAAGATAATAATTTTTGGAGTTGGATTATAATTGATTTTTAATCAATTGATATTCATTGAGTTGATATTATACCTATGATATTAATAATTAAGTTGTGCGATAGAGTCTTATTTGAAAAGATTAATGATAATACGAATTTGTTAAAGGAATGTTGGTATTCTTTGAAAGATGACGAATAATGATTCTAAAGAAGTTGAAAGGTTAATCAATTAGAATATGGATCATGGTTAAATATAAAGGACAATTTAATTAAGGTCAATGATGATCAGTTTAGTAAATATTTATCCTTAAGTTATTCTTAGAATGTAATTCTTAATAATGGAAGGGTAATGCTATCGAGGAACAATTGGGTTGACTTGTAGGTCAAATGATGAAACTTAAGACACTTGAAAATATACTTGCAAACAGAAAACTGGAAACCTCTACACTTGATCCAACTATGTAAGATAGCAAAACCAAAACATGTGTTTGCATCGTGTATTCTATATGCTTCTTGTTTTGGGTTTTGGGTTGACTAGTGTTGACCAGTCCTAGGTTGTTACCAGAGGCTCGGGGGTTATGAGATATGATGGAATGTTGATCTTATTTGGTCTTGATCTTTATAAGCCCAACCATGGTTATGTGATCGTATGCTCTATGAAATGTTTGTATTTGTTCTTCAGCCTTCATGTGTGAAGCTGAGATGTATATATATTTGAGATGCTTGAGCTAATCATTTTTGAGTCATCGATCAGTTATCCTTGGATTACTTTCTACTCGCCATGATGGGACTAAAATGTGGATTTATTTCTTGATTATGTCATGTTGTGACATGTTTGACTCAACCATTTTGGAGTCTTCGATCAATATAATTTTGAGATATTCTTGGTTGCTTGTTGAGAACCATTTGTTTTGAGATATATTTTGGTTATTGAGAACCAGTTGATACTTATGATTATCAGTGATGCCTTTAGTTGCCAATAGAGAACTGTTGTGGTCATGATTTTCTATGGATGCTTTTTCAGATGCTCATGGAGATTTGATGATTCTTATCTTGGAGATTTGATGATTCTTATTATGGATATTTGATGCTTTTATGCATATTTTATGATTTTATTATGGATTATCTTTTATGATTTTGAGATTTATGATTCCATGAGTGTAGGGTAGGTAATATACTTGTAGTTTCGAAAAGTGGCTTGCAATGGGGGCCAGAGCCCTAAAGGGCTGCCAGGGTAACTCATTGTAAGTTTGGTTAATAAGTGACAACATTTACACACTAAATGGGGATTAAATGAACTTAAAAAGATAATTATTTTGATATTCTCATCCATGCCTTGAGTGCTTGTACAGGCTAGGATGGGAGTAGTGAGAAGGCATGGTTGCGACCGTGCATTCCGTAGTATGCCTTGTCAGTATGAGAGGATACTAGTGGCCGCATGAGATCAATATGGACCCGTGGAGTTTAGCTAACTACTAAAGTAACTTGTACATGATAATTGTGATGACATTTTTCCACTTGCATAGTAAGTTTCCTACATGTCATTGTGTGCCTCTAGGAATTAGATGTCAATTTTGTGTGTGTTGCAACCTTTGAGTTAGTATACTTTTAGGATTCCTGAACTTTTTATGCTATGTGTATTGATATCTTGTTTGGGACTTGAGATTATCTCCTCAGCACAGTGGGGGTGGACCACTTAGGTTTCACGCGGTGGGGTGGTAGTGTATTTTCACTCTTATCATTTGAGATCCATCCGAGACACTGTGGCTAGAGTATCCTTGGTTGGTATTTATTCTTCATTATGTTCTTGGAGCATTATGATAGATAATATACCTTATGATGGATGTATTTACTGGTATGTTTCTTATATTTCACTTTACCTTGCATATGTTAGTTGATGATTTATTATGCTTTACTTTGCATGTTAGTAGGATGTTTTAGGAGTGACATTCCTACTATGTTAATATCGATGATCTCTTCGGTGCTTTAGAATGTTACGCATGGAGGGATGACTAGGATCCACGATGGTCTAATGATGCTATATACGGTTGAGAGGAACCATGCACTTAGTTATTTATGTTTGTGATATAAGGTTATCTTTTGTGATGGATGTTTATATGTTTTGTGATGATGTATCATGTATGATATGTGATTTCATTTATGTTATTGCATCATGGATTAATATTAGATGATGATGATGTACTTTATTTACTTGGATGTTTATTCTTTTAAGCTTTTCATACCCTGTGATATGTACAGTGGATGATTGAGCTAAACTAAAATATAATTACAAAAGGACACTTGTATATTGTTTAAGTACATTAGATGTATCATTGTTATTTCACAAGGATGAGATGTTAGATGAATAGTTAATTTAGATGTGATACAACGTTAAGGGATCTTTAAAGAATGTAACATTTTATGTATAGATGTTATGTTTATTTTAATTTGAATTGTTTCTATTGCTTCTGCAAATGTTATGAATGGTTTTATCTTTCATGTTTTAAAAAAAAAAATTATTTGGCAAACCTAGTAAAATTCTTTGGATCCCTTGGCGGGGCATTACAATGCGATAGGGTACACTCATCTTGGCAATTCAAGAAAGTCGATACCTAGTACCTGCAACCTACATAAAATCCACGCATGTACAAGCACAATATATACTAAGCTAAACAGGAAATGGCAGGAAGTGGTGCATCATGTAGATCTTGGCTAGCAGGTGACTACAACTCCCTTCCTTAACCACATCAGAAATGCCATCCAAGAACAAACACGCACAACATACACATGCAAGTATGGGGTAAGTATCCATAATAAAACACATGTGATAATAAACCATCTAACTAATCATCAACATAAAACTAACCCTAAAAGAGTTCGAAAATGATAACAAAAATGTGACCTAGGGGCAGGCACTACAACAATGGAATGAAGAAATCACAACAATGAAAAGTATTGATCACAAGGGCGTGGAAACTTTCAAAGCTCTCCACCCTCTTTCGCATACAACTCTCCACAATGAAAACAAATGGGGAATGATTTATGTTTTTTTTTTGACTTGTTATACTCACAGAGGCATCCAATTATGATGACAATATTTTTATTGTGATGGCATCAAGGACAATTACAAAAAAAACTTTGAAAATCACCATAAATTACACCATTGTAGTAAATTTCCATCGCAATTTGACCTCAAATGTTGTTGTGTTATAACCATTATTCATAAATAAGAAATTATTCTATTTTACCAAGTTTTTGGAGCTTTCTTGAAACCATATATCACTATTTCATCTTGTATGCCTAATGTTCTTCTTGCAAAACTTCATATCTTGGTGGAATTTTTAAATACACTTCTTCTAAAATGTCATTCAAACATTCTAATTTAATACCCTTCTGATAAACCTCCCAATTATTTTGAGCTTCTATAGATAAAACCATATTACTGATATCTAATCTTTCCATGGCTATGAATGTCCCATTGTACTCTATACCAAGCTTTTGTGTAAAGCCTTTCACTACTAATCTTGCCTTGTTCTTTTATACTTTTCCATAAACATTATACTTTGTCATATAAACCCACTTAACTCCAATCACACCATTTCCTTTAGGAAGTTCTTCTAGATCTGAATTTTAATTCTTTTCTATTGATTAGAATTCTCATTCATAGTTACAATCCATTTATAATATTTAATAGCATCTTCAGAATAAATTGGATCACCTTGTGCTAAAAGTGCAAAATTTGTACATAAATCATCATTTCAGCCTCTTGTAGTTAATCATATATGTCCCTAAGGCTTCATGTCTTCCTTGAAGAATTTATAGACCTTGAACTTAGTAATGTAAGTGTTGGATTAGAGGGCTCGCTACTATTATTGCTTGTTGGAGTTGTATTTTTTTGAGTGGTAGGTGCTCTTGTAGGTGTTTTAGGAATATTTTCTTGTGTTGTAGTATGCATTGCACATCTTGAGTTTTATTATCTTAATTCTCTTTTGGAACACTAGCTATAATTTAGTTGTTTTATCCAAGCTACCATCCCATGCTTTTTCATAAACAAACTAAACACCGTGACTTATTATCAACAACTTTGTGATGGGATTGTATGACATATATGTCTTGGATTTTTCACTATATTCCACAAATATATAATTTTCTCCTCTATCATCCAAATTTTATGCTCCAATATTAAGGTAAAAATGAGTATGCTATACAACCAAAGACTCTCAAATGTGCTATGTTGTGGTTCTTCTTACTTCATTCCTTTTTGGATATTTTCTTTATCAAAACTTTTGTTGGGCATCTATTTAATATGTATGCTAAGCATGCAACCACTTTAGCTCAATATTCATTTGGTGGGTGCTTGCCTTTTAACATACTTATAGTATTTTGATAATTATTTTGTTTTTCGTCTCCAATGCTCCATTTTATTGTGGAGTGTAAATTACTACAAATTCATTTTCTTTGAGAAAATCTAGAAAATTAGGTCAATTCTTAATGTTTTGACACAACATCGACCTTTTTCTCAAATTTTTCCTAAAAATATTTAAAAATAAAAAAGTACTTTAGAAATCTATTTTATAAAATAAACCCAAATTTTAATGCTGAAATCAGTAAATATGAAAAGAAATAAAGTTCTCCACTTATGGATGGTGTTTTCTTTGGTCCACAAAAACCCGAATGCACTATCTCAAGTGGAATTTTCTAAATTTATGTTTATGTTTCTCTGCCAAAATACATCTCTCACATATTTTCTTAAATGGCTCTATTGATGAAAATCCTTGTACCATTCTTTTTTTATATAAGAGTTGTAATTCTTTAAAATTTAAATGCCCAAACCTTGAGTGTCACAACCAAGATTCATTTTTGCATGAAGCTCTGAAAGTCGATTCAATAACCATTTGCAATATTTCTAGCTCTAAGAATAGTTCACTTTGAATTTTAAGTGGAAACATCTTATTTTGGGTCACTTCAACTTTTGCAATCAACTTAATGCTTGGTTTCTTTTCTAAAATCACATATTCACCATTTTCAAAATATATTCTATATCCTTTTTGTAATAGCGACCCAATGCTTACAAGATTTATTTTGCAATCCAATAACATAAGATACACCAAGAATATGATTTTCTTCACCTTTATGAGTTCTTATGCTAATTGACCCTTTTTCCATGACTGATATTTGGTGATCATTCCCCCTCTTAACCTCTAATTTTACAAATTCATCTATTGTTGAAAATATCTCCTTATCCAAAATAACATGATTACCGCAACCACAATCTAAGAACAAAACTTATTTGGAACTCTCTTGTGTGACATTACATGTTATCAATATGATGTTTTTCTCACTAATATTGGGTTGGTTTTTGTTTGTAAGATGCACCTTTTTCTTATTCATGTTAGATTGTATTTCTCTACATTAAGATGGAAAGTGGCCAAATTTACTAAAATAATGACATTGGATATTATATTTATCATACATTTATCCTTCATGATGTTTTTAAGAGTGGAGTCCCCCCTTCCCCTTGTTGATGTGGGATGAGTTGGTGAAATTTTTCTTGGTCTACTACTCTAAAATTGTGGATTTACTCTCTCCCCATACTCTTCCACTAATGATGTCCTTGAATGATTCATTCCTTGCTAATGTGATAAGAGAGATCCCATTAATTAATCTATTGATACCTAGGAGAAATCCTTGAACTCCTTAATGGTTTCTACTCTTGAATAATACTTTTTAGTTAAACTTCTAAGTATTTTCTCTAGAAAGTTTTGATCCCCAAGGGTTTCTCCATAAGATCTAATCAGATTTACTATTCCTAATGCAAGAGTGAAGAATTAATATATTTAATTTAAATCTTTCATTTGTAAAATATCATAATCTCTTCTAAGATTTTGTAATTTATAGATTTTACCTTGCTTGCACCTTGGTATGTTGATTGAAAATTGTCACAAGCCTACTTTGATCTTGTGTCAGTTGGTACATTTGGAAATATTGATCCTCCTTTTTGGTTGAATGAAAAATAACCCCTTAGCAACATTTTTCTTATTTTCCTTCAACAAAAGCTTTTCAGCTTGTGAAAAAGATTGATATGTGTGCTAATTTTCTGATTTAAGGGAACCCATTTTCAACTCAATTCCAAATATCTAGAGAAAGAAAAAAGGGTTTTGATTTTTATAAGCCAATAATCATAATTATTTTTATTAAAAGTTAGAATTTGAGGCTGTGAAATACTTCCACGGATTCCTAATATGAGTTTCAAAGTAAATATTTCTCCATTTTAATAACTACAAACACTTTCTCTCTTTCCTTACACAACAACAAAAATTTACTATTTATAGTTACAAACCCAACTATTCAAAAATATCTAGACAATGTCCATTGACTTCATTAATTTAACTGCCTCTTCTTGTTACATTATCCTTCTTAGATCTTCTATTAAATATGTTGCAAATGATAACATAAATCTAGAGAAACTTTTTCAATCCATCTTTGATTTGCTTCTCACCTATAATAATCTTCTCATGAGATGCCCTAATCAACTAGGTTCTAATACTAGTTTAGGTAGAGATAAATAAATGCAAGTTTAATGCTTGACAAAAGAAAGAATAAACTTAAAAGAAAATTGAAGCTAAGAATAAATAAAGATATATTAAATTTGTAACATAAATTGACATCAAAACACCTTTTAAAGTGAGTTTGCATATCCTCTCTTCTCTCCAAACAAAGTGATAATAACCTCATTCTACTACAACTGAGTATTTCCTCTTCTTCAAAAGTTCTCAAAAAACTAAAGCAAATCGAAAAGCGTTTTCTACTAGAAATTACTAAAGGCCTAGTTGGAGGCCACAACACCTAACATGTATTTAATAGATAATTTTATTGTTCTCCTCATTAATAAAATGTCTCATGAATATTGAGGGAGATAGCATGACTGTTTTCCTTTGTCTAATTTCTTTTTTTATGAAATTGCTAGATCTATATGTTTGTAACTAGATTCAGTCTTCTTCAACTATAAAATAGGATCATGGTGATGAAGTATAAAAATTAAAATATGAATCTTGTTATAATGTACATACATACTTGCAATTATATATATATATATTGACATGAAATGTCATAATGAAGCCATTGCAACATCATAGCATTCAAGTATGATTCTTTGATGCCAATATTTCCTTTTTCACCAAATAGTAGCTTTGGATATTTTTTACAAAAATAGTTTAACACTTATCGAATCCCCATTCAATATGGTTGGAATGATTCAAGAATCATTTAACATTAAAGTATACAAATAACATTCATATGATTAGTAATCAATATTTTATGAGCAAGGCCTATCCTCAAGGATTTAACGAAGAAAAAGGTAAGGTGAATGCAAAACAATCATATTACATTATCTTAATTGGGATATTAAAAAGAAATAATCAAATCGTCATTAGGTGAGTCATACCATTTGAAATGCATTATGTTTATGGTCGATACAACATTATTTTAATGAAACAAGTAAGAGGAAGTAAAATAGTATATGCAATATAAATGAGATTGTTGTTGTTTACTATAAGGAACTCTTAGGACAAACCAATGTTATTTTAATTTATATTTTGCATGTTTCAAGGGACAACAATAATTAGAAACTTTACTTAGTGTTTAATTGTTTTTTACATGACTCATAAAAGTCTATCAATTAATGGCCGATTGCAATAATTTTATATATCATTTATTTCCTATATATTTCAAATTTTATGGTAAGAAATTGATTTACTTGATTTTTATTATTTATCTGTTTATGAATTCATGACTTCTTTACATTATGTTTTCTTATTCTTAAATTACCAAAAAAAAAAAGTCATTTTACCATCGCATATCATACAACATAATTAAGCTGGGAGGCTTTCTATAGTGGAAGCATTCATTAATGTAAACTTTCTTCCATTTTGAATAAATTATACAATCTTCTTTCTTTCTTGCAACATGAAGTGATTATATGTTAAAAGGAACTATTGCATTTATTGGCAGTTACAATTCAAATAAATAGTCACATTGAATTAGTGCATATAACTAATAAGAGTTACACTTAAATTCAAAAATTTAAATCATACAAATGGGGATAAAAGGGGCCTCATACTGGCATTCCTAATCCTTCCATAGAAGCATATGATTTCTCTCTCAAGTAGCTTTAGGAGCATCATGTGCAACATCAATGATTTATTCCTAGGATGAAACGAGGAGATGATGACCAAAATGGGCATACCCATGACAATTTTCCATCCATTAGGTGCATTTGATGTCTCTATCATTGCCTCTCTCTCAATACATGTCACACCTAGGTGGGAAGGGTGATGAGGATGAGTATCAATTGGTAAAAAGGTGCATAATTAGGAGGCTATAGCCACTAATTCATATTTTTCATTTATATTGTTGTTTTAGTGGGCTATCAAAGCTATTACCCCCAACTTTTTGTTATGTTTGATTTTGTATATGGATTTTGGAAGGTCTATAAGTATTAATTGCATGATATTGTAATAGAGATTCTATGGCATAGCTGCAAACGTCTACGTGTGTATTAGTACCCTGATACTAAGTTGCATTCATTTTTGTACCAGTGACTAAACATTAATTTGAACTCAAAGAGCTAAGGTGCCCTCATCAACATTATATGTTCGCTAGAACCTCTCTATGTTGACCATCTCTAAACTATTTCAAGGCACCCTATTTAATTGGTAGGTCCCTTTTCTTCTTGTTGGTGTGAGGGGAAGCCTTGATAATGTAGCGGAAGATGAGTGGTTGGACTAGCTAGATGAACAAAAAGAGAGGTATGTGTTGTATATGTTAGCATAGGAAATGTGAAACATTTTCTAGAGGTAGAATGAATCAATTATAGAGGGATTGGAGGCAAGTGAGTAGTCATTCATTTGGGTGATGATATCCATATTTCCAATAATTCACTAAGATTATAAGATGAATCAACACAATATAAGGAAATGATCATATTTTATTTCCAATGATAGTTATTTCATGCTATTATAGACCCCAAGATAGCCACAATGATCTCGGTTGGATGTGATGCATGTAAATCATTGAATAGGAAAGTGGCAAGGCATTTAAATCATCTAAAGCATTTATGCCAATATCATAATTCTTGCAGAAGAAGCAAGAGTAGGAATTCTAGCATAGACAGCAAGGTGAAATATTGGGGATTGCACTGGTGGGAGCATTGCACATCTATTGTTTGTAAAATATTTATTTGAAAAACTACTCCCTCATTAGCCTACTTCCTATGTTTTGAACATTGTCTAATCTTATTTTTATAGATTGGTTATTGATTTTCATTTCCTACACTAGGATTTGGATTTGTATTTGTAGGAGCCCTAAATTTGTGAGACTTTGTGGTTCAACCAAATCAAATTTTTAATAGATTTATTTATTTGATTCATAACATAAAAAAATTGCATAGTAATGTTTTAAAGAGTTTTTAAGTCTTCTCCTGAAAATTTTATTTTAGAAAAACTTTAGATAGGTAATTTTTTTAGTTAGTAAATCATGCTATTTAAATTTTTAAATTATAAATTGCAAAAAAAAAAAATCAATTTTATTTGAGTAGACAAAATTTATTTTTTCAAAATTATATAGTTTTATTTTAAGTTAATTATAGGCTTAAATTATACTATAATCCATCAAAATTTAAATTTCATGATTTGAGTATTTAAATAGATATTTAATAATTTTTAAATAATTGAACTAAATTAATAGTTAAATCAAAGTTATAGTTTCCCTGAATTTGTGAGACTTTGTGGTTCAATCAGATCAAATTTTTAATAGATTTATATATTTGGTTCATAACATAGAAAAATTGCATAGTAATGTTAAATAAAGAGTTTGTAAGTCTTCTCTTGAAAATTTTATTTCAGAAAAAAATTAGATAGGTAATATTTTTAATTAGTAAATCATTCTATTTAAATTTCAAAATTATAAATAGCTACAAAACAAACAATTTTATTTGAGTAGACAAAATTTATTTTTTCAAAATTATAGAGTTTTATTTTAAGTGAATTATAGGCTTAAATTGTACTACAATCAATCAAAAATTGAATTTCATGATTTGAGTATTTATATAGATATTTTATTATTTTTACATAATTGAACTAAATTAATAGTTAAATCAAAGCTATAGTTGATTAATAGAATTAAAATTTGATAATACTATAGTAAACTATTAAGGCAAGAAATTTTTTTTAAAAGAGAAAAAAGTAGTTAGTTTAAATAAGATTGTACTTTTATATATATCTAAACAACCTTTTAAAAATGAAGTATAACTTTACAAGCTAAGTTAAACCTTTAAAGCTAAAATTAAAAGAATGTTTAGTAGTAAAGGTAAACTTTCAAAGTTAAGATATGTGAGAGAGAATGAGACAAGAATATACATGATGTAGAGATAAATGGTCACTATGAGAATGAGATGGTAAGAGGGGTTGGAATATAAGAGTGGGGGAGGATATGAAGTACACATGGGGTAGAAACAAATAATGTAGACAAGGAGAGACAATTGAGGGGTGAAAGAATAATTAGGGCATTGAATAGATGGAGCTTTTGTGTGCATGTGTGTGTGTGTGTGTGTGTGTGTGTGTGTGTGTGTGTGAGAGAGAGAGAGAGAGAGAGAGAGAGAGAGAGAAGGGGGTATAGGGCTAAAAATACATGAGACAGGCAGTGTGTATTACAATAAAATGAGGGGACATGATATAGAGAGACAGTAAAACAAGGGGGAGAGGGTGAGAGACATGAGTTAGACATATATAGAGAAATTGATAGAGAAAGAGACACAAGGGAGGGAAAATGTGTAAGAGAGAGATAAGAGAATATATATATATATATATATATATATATATATATATATATATATATATATATATATAGAGAGAGAGAGAGAGAGAGAGAGAGAGAGAGAGAGAGAGAGAGAGAGAGAGAGAGAGAGAGAGTCCTAGAGTAAGTTATTTAAAACATTGCTTTGTCAAAAATAATAATATATAATAGAGAATAATTTGTTGCACTATAATTTTTTTTAAAGAGAACACATAAAGTATATAATATATCGTATATGTGGTAAAGATATATTAAATATTACAATTTGCATATTCCTCTCTATGATCTTTGACCTATGCTTTATGTAACCTTAGCAATCAAGCTTATATACACATTACTACAAATCTAAACTCTCCAATTCACCCTAATTTAATCCTAATTAATTAAACAAAAAGAAATTGATGACAATATACAAATTGCTTAAATTTCAAATGAATCTATTGTGTTAAACACATTTTCAAAGTAAACATATAAAGTGTGTAACATATCATAAAATTATTAGGTATTTAATAATTAAATTTTTCATTATAGATTAACTATAATAATAAAATAACAATGTCTTTCATTTCACATCGAGAATGATACTAGCTTATATATATATATATATATATATATATATATATATATATATATATATATATATATATATATATATATATATATATATATATATATATATATATAATAAGCCTAGAGATATCCTTCTCGAGGTGCCTATTTTTATAAATTATCTCAACGTAATAGGCACTTGAAAAGGATATTTCTCAACTTATTATATATATATAGAATATATATAAGCTAGTATACAATAGAATAAGATATAACATAAATAATGATTTGACTATAATTGATATTGATTATGTATAATGAGAAAATCAATAGCTAATGATATTTCCCCATAGTTGTCTAACTCTAAAAAAGAGAAAACTGCAGTTAAAAGAGAAATTGTGGATGAACTCTTCCTTGTTTTTGGTGCAGTGAAACTATATAGAATTGTTTTTCAAAATATCATGCATACAAGTGGTAAGAATTATGTCAATACAAGATTTATTATAACTTGATTGGCAAATATAATTCTTCTTTTAAATATTATTTTATCAAAAGAATTATATGTTTTTACAAATGAAAATAACAAGTTACTTGATGTTTAATAATTTTAGATTCATAGATTTTAATATATTTTAATATTTCATTAAAAATTAGGAGAATTAGTTATTATTGTCATTTTATAACTATGTTTGTAAACTTGATTACTAACATTGGTAATTGATTATTATAACTTGAGAGGCAAATATAATTCTTCTTTTAAATATTATTTTATCAAAATAATTATATGTTTTTACACATGATAATAATTAGTTACTTGACGTTTAATAATTTTAGATTTATAGATTTTAATATATTTTAATATTTCATTAAAAATTAGGGGAATTAATTATTATTGTCATTTTCTAACTATGTTTGTAAACTTGATTTCTAACATTGGTAATTGATTCTTAGGAAAGTTTACATAAAATAAAAATAAATTTTTAAAATTTACAAATTTACAAATTTGTCATTCAAATTACTTAGATATATTTAAATATTAAAAAATACTATTTTCTAATATGAAAATATTTATAATTAATAATTTTTAAAATTTATCATATGTTACTATTATAACTTATTTAATATGTTTTATGAGTTTCATATTTTAATATATATATTTCATCCTCAAATATAAAATATAGGATAGTGATTCTTAAAATCCCTTTCCATAAGACCCAAAATATAGAAATTTCAAATTTAACATATGAAAGAAAACTTAAAACTTGTAATTAAAAATATAAATACTTACATTTCATTAGTTGAAGTAGAAAAAAATAATTAGATGGAAGTGATTGAATAGTATATATTGCCTACAACAAATACAATAAGACGTGCTTTAGTCCTTTTTAAGAAATCCTAAAATGTTGTGATCAAATGATGAAGTTTTGGTATCCACAAGAATATCAACATGCTTTGTTATAAAAGTTGAGTAATTTTTAATATTACTTTTATTATTTTTAATGTTTAACATTACTTTGTAGTAAAATTTGTGTACATTAAATTTTAAAATGTTAAAATATTTGGGCACAAGTTTCCTAGCTTACATTTAATTCAAAAAATTATGTCTTACTTTAAAAATTCATTTTAGAGTCCATCTGCCTAGCTGAGAAAGGAATTGTAATGCCCCGCCAAGGGATCCAAAGAATAAACCTAAAGTTTTACTAAGTTTGGTAGCATTTTTTTTTTAAAATACATGAAAGTAAATACCACATATAACTTATACACAATAATGGAAGCAATAGCAATGTCCATCTAAAAGTAAACATAACATACATAATAGGTTACATTCTTTAAGGATCTCTTAATGTTGAATTACATCTAAATCAACTAACATTATTCAATCCATCTAATACAACAACCACATGAAATGATAATGATAAGTCCAATGCTTATACATTACATTCCTAAATGCTCAATCATCCACTGTACATGTCACAGGGTATGAAAGGCTTAAAAGAATATACATATGTGAAATAAGGTACATCATCCTATTCTAATCCATGATGGAACAAAGTAAAGGTAATCACATGTCATACATGATACATCATCATAGAAGATATAGACATCCATCATAAAAGATCAAACATAATTAAGTGCATGGTTCCTCCCAACCATAAATAGCATCATTAGACTATCATGGGTCCTAGCCATCCCTTCGTGCATAACATTCCAAATCACCAAAGAGATCATCGGTATTAACATGGTAGGAATGTCACACCTATACATACTACATCATATGCAAAAAATAATCTAACATGCAAATATAAGAATAAGATAACATTATCTAACATATGCTAATCATCAATGAAAGGATACATATCCACCATGATAAAGGATGCATCAGCCATGACGTCTCAAATGGTTCTCAATTGATAAGAGTGGAAAAACACTACCACCCAACTGCGTGGAACCTAAGTGGTCCACTCCCACCGTGCTAAGGAGATAATCTCAAGTCCCAAATAAGCTATCAAAATCACATAGCATAATACTCTCTAAGTCTAGGAATCCTAAAATTTTACTAACTCAAAGGTTCCAATCACAAAATTGACATCTAATTCCTAGAGGCACAAGAAAGACATGTAGGAAACCTACCATGCAAGTGGGAAAGTGTCATTGCATATATCATGTAGAAGTTACCTTGGCTGTTAGCTAATACTCCACGAGTCCCTACTAATCCTCATGCGGCCACTAGTATCCTCTCATACTGACAGGACATATTATGGAATGTAAGGTCACAACCAAGCATTTTCTCTACTCCCATCCTAGTCTGTACAAGCACTCGAGGCATGGGCGAGAACAAAAAAATTATCTTTTTAGGTTCATTAAGTTAGTATTAGGTGAGAATGTTTTCACTTATTAAAACAACTTACAATGAGTTACCCTGGCAGTCTCTTAGGGCCTCGGCCCCCATTGCAAGCCACTTCCCAACACTACAAGAAGATAACCTACTGTAAGCTCATGGAATCATAAATCACCTTAGTCCTATACAAGCAACTAGAAAGAAATATCAAAAGATAATCCACAATAAAAGTATCAAAACTCCATGAGCAACTGAAAAGAATCCATAGAAAATCATGACCACAACAGTTCTCTATTGGTAGCTGTAGGTATCACTAATAATCAAAAGTATCCATTGGTTCTTAATAACCAAAATATATCTCAAAATCATACTGATCAAGGACTCCAAAATGGTTGAGTCAAAACATGCCACATCATGACATCATAAATCAACATTTTAGTCCCATCATGGCGACTGAAAAATAATCCAAGGATAACTAATCGATGACTCAAAAATGATTAGGTCAAATGTCTCATACATAAGAATCTTAGCTTCTCACAAGAAGACTAGAAAATAATAATAATCAGTAATTACAAACATTTCATAGAGCATTCCATCACATAACCATGGTTGGCTTTATAAAGATAAAAAATAAGACATCATCATGAAATCACAATCATAACCCCAGAGCCTTCGGTAGATGTCCTATAACTAGTCAACACTAGTTAACCCAAAACCCAAAACAGAAGCATAGAGAATACACAATGCAAGCACATGTTTTGGTTTTGCTATAATTAAATTAAGTGTGGAGGTATTAGTTTTTGTTTCCAATTTTAGACATTGAATGGAAGAATGTTTTGCATGTTTTTCCTAATCCATGTATATGTTTGGTGAAAAAAGGTTTCCCTTTATAACTCTAAAAATCGATCTTCCAATTATTAAAGTGATATTTTGTTTGCAAACGTCCCCCTTTAAAATTTAAATAGTAAGTTTTGACATGAGAATTTACCAATTAATTTCATAAACATCTTTTCTTCGTAATCTAAATTAATTAATTAAATCTATATATTAATTCATTATTATAAAAGATCATCCTTAAATCATTTATCAAATTATGATAATTATTAATAACTAATAACTTACATACATACTTACACACACACACACACACACATAATTATTAATATTAACATTTTATAAAAAATGAAATATAAAATCAAATTACATACATTCTTCCTTTAGAAAAAAAAAATCAAATTTTAAAAAGATCGTTGTTGTATCGAATGACTGTCACAACGTGACTACCATCGCGGGTACCCTGCGACTGATGTTTTAAGTACACTGTCATGGGTACGCTACATAAGCAGGTACCCAGCAAGCATTAAAGGCACAGGGTACGGGGGGGAAATGTAATCTGCCCCACCCAAATTTATATAAACTTTCTTTATAACATATTCAAAATCACATTTCACAGACACAAAATGAAATTCAAATTTTTAATAAAAATTCTCAACTGCAATTCTATATTTGATTTTTAATTAAAAATATATATATATATACATATGTATGTGTATATATATATATATATATATATATATATATATATATATATATATATCTATATATATATATATATATATAGATATATATATATAGATATATATATATATATCTGAATAAACATGTCTATATCTATACAATTTTAAAGGCTTTCAATTTTAAGAAAATCCATAAAATATTTGTTCTCCAAATTTACTCAGTAAAATTTTCTAATGGATTTGGTTATAATTTAAACCCTAGCCCTGTAATCTCTTCAGATCTTTGCATATAAGGTTTTCTCAAATAAATTTTAACTACCCATATTGAGAATGCATACAACTAAAATAGGAAAACCCTTAGAAAGCATATGGAAGACACGAAGAAGATAGGAAGTGCAAGATGCGAAAATAACATAAGCAAAATCACAAGAGTCTACCCAGATTCTGATGCTAATTCGCTTCTCCTCAGAAATTGCAAAGCAACCTCCTTCCTTCTCTCACGTTCCCGAGTCCTTCAATGCTCTAAAATGCTCCCCAAATGCTCTCTCTAAGCCTCTAAGAGTAGCCGAATATAAAGAACTCTCAGGAAGCAACTAGAATGTCTCTAGAAACAACTAGAAGGTGTAGACAACTAAGCACAAGCTTTTTCCAACCTTCTAGATGAGTCATAAGGTTGTAGACACCATGTGGTTAATTTGTGCACTAACCCCTATGTTGTTGACATATGAGAAATAAAAAGGTGCGTTAACTCCTAGGCAAGCTTATAACTTTTATTTTAAATTATTTATAACTTCTATTTTTTGTAAGTTTATTCATAGTCAAAAGGTGCTCTTTTCAGAAGGAGCACTTTTAAGCAATGTGCACTTTTTAGAATGTTCTCTTTTTGCATAGACATGCTAAGATCCATAGTTTTCTTCCCTAGAGGTGTGCAAACTAAAAGATCTTGACCAACCATTTCCTTTTCAACAAGCACTGACTATTGGGACTCAATCATTTTTGCAAGCCTCAAAATAATAAAGGGATACCTAAGCTCCACCCACTCACATTTAAAATTACATCATCATCATCCACTCTAAATTCTACTTCACACATTCCCATAATTATGCACTATGTCTTTCTTCAATGCTCAAAATTTACCTTTCAACCTATCTAGTCCATCACATGACTTGCCCAAAAATATGGAAAAGATTTGTCCATGGTTCATCAATGGAAAATCACAAACAAAAGAAGATCATATTAAGATTTTCAAGGAAATATGTAATTAGAACTAGATTCAATATATGGACATGGTCTGTCACCTTTTTGCTTACACTTTGCTAGAAACAAAATTCAATTAGTACTTCAATATGCCATCAGTATCAATAAGAGATTGTAACTCTTTTGAGATATTTTTTTGGGCACAATTCAAGGTCTATATTGATCTAGCTATCATATATCATCAATTGATCTCAATTGAGAGGGATCACCATGAGACTATTTTACAATTTAATCATCGCTTCTATAGGATGTATCAAATAATGGAATTTCCTTACACTATATGACAAAATGCTAACATTGAGATCCTTTTAGGAACAAAGGATTCATCAACTTCTATTTTTCTAAGAAGGCTCCCACCTAGAGACATTGATAGCATTGAAAAGGTCTTCAAAGAGGTTGTTACATTCAAGGATTAGGTAGATCCCCATGGTGGAGGGAACTTTGTGTCTTCCTTCACTTTGAATAATGTTGTAACCATACTACCATTTCTATGAGCAGCTACTCTACCCAATCAAATGCCCCTATTGAATCTAGTACCTTTATTAGAACATGTTACTACTACTCCAATGCCAACAATTACATATTCAAGTTATAAACCCCTATAAGATCATATTCTTTAAGAAGAATACTTCTGCACCTATCAAAATTGAGAAGAATATGGCTAATGAGTGTGATGCCATGAAGATGAAAATGTATCTTTTATCTAATGTAATCATTAGGATAAAATTGAATTCTTCAAGAAATAAAAACAATCATCCAAGATGACTCTTTGTCCAAAACAACTATTCTCAAAATCAAAGCAACAACTATGGCCCCTATGATACCATCAACAATGAGAATAATGGTATTACAGGCATGAGTCTAAGTGAAAATGGATTTGGGTACAATGATGTTTCAGATTAGCCTCCCCAAATCATAGAGGAACAACCTTTGTAGTTTAATGCAATGGTGTTTGAATCATATGATAAATGTAAAGGAGGACAAAATGATGAAGATGATCAAGAGGAGTTTGTGTTCCCATTCAATGAAGAGAAAGAACATGGACACTCTACGATACATGTTTATTGCAGCAATAATATAAACACACAATGTTTGAAATGTACAGAAGGAGCTATAATGATTCCTCTATATGGTTACATCCTACTCCTTCAGACATGCAGGTCTATAACACTCAATGCATGATGAGGTTCCAACCAACATTGCTCTGATAGTTTAGAAGGAATTACATGTAAACAATGAGGTTCTGAAAGGTTTAATGGTTAATATAACAAGAAATTTGAAGTATCTTGGAGATGATCCAAATCCAAATATCCTTTTTCTTCCTAACTATTGTCGCCTTCATTGAAGGATTCATTCAGAGTTGGAATGTGCTAGTTTCCAAGATGTAGTATCTAATCTGTCAGCATAGACAAATCAGGTTGTTAAAATTTTTGGAACTAATGAAATTGTTTCAATTTTTGATGTTGGAATAAGTGTGAATTTCCCAAGGAATTTGAGGATGTAGAAAATTTTGACACTCCAAAACTCCACGGAGTTGTACAAATTATGAAAGTTGTAAAACGTGATAGAAATTTAGAATATCTGAAGGCTTATAAATTTTTTGAATTAAGAAGTCATCAAGAAGAATATAAAAATGCTTCCTACTATGATATTGATCCCCCGGTACATAATGATGAGGCTCCTCCCTCAAAACAAGATATGTCATCGAACAAGATCAATAGAGTGTCTAATTTGGTCTCAATTTTGACTAGGGAAATGTCATCTTGCGGATATTCTACACATATACTACACCATACAATAACCAAGTCATGTAGAATCCATCCATTTGGGTTCCATTCAGAAGTAGGTTGTCTTGATTTTTTGTTAGCTTGAGAGGTTGCAATGGAAGGTAAGTATGATTTTGAACACACTTCTTTGAGATATGATTGAGTTTCTAAAAAGAAGGCTTATTATTGAGTTTTCTAGTCCC
Source organism: Cupressus sempervirens (assembly GCA_028749045.1). Lineage (NCBI taxonomy): Eukaryota > Viridiplantae > Streptophyta > Pinopsida > Cupressales > Cupressaceae > Cupressus > Cupressus sempervirens. The sequence continues at coordinate 653,787,599 of CM053784.1, forward strand.
AAGGAGCCTAAAGGTAAAAATTCATGGATTAAGGCTAATGATGGTGATACTAGGGTAAAAGTACAAAGCTACATCACCTTTTAGGTTGACTTATTATAATGATTGAATTTGACTATTTCTATCCAAAAGTAGATTTTTTTCAAACATATCTTTTAGATGAATTCATTATAGCTAAGTTATATGTGGTCTCACAATTTTCCAATTGGAAATGTCTATTAAATGCATGCTTTATACTTTTTTTTATCAATTTACTAAAGAAATAAAATTATTTTAGAAAATAAATGTTTCAATAACTCTTACTATTTTTTATGATATTTTTGTAGTAATATATAAACAACATTTTATAGAGCTCAAAGTCAAGAATACTCTCATATAGAGTTCATAGTTTTTTGATTAGATATAATATATTCTAATTAAAAAATTCAACAAGCATATATTTTAACACTAAAAAAGATGTCAATTTTGAGAAAAAAAAAATATATTATATCATATAAAAAAATTAAAAATTTTATGATGTTCTAGAGGAGATAGTCCTCTTCAAGAATGTATAATTTTTCTTCTAGTACAACTAGATTTGTTTTGAAAAATGTGGTGGGAGATGAAAAGTATCAATTTTAGGTGAGTTGAAAATTCAATCATTATAAAAGAGAAAATATAGTTCTAAAGTCAATTTTTATTTTTTGTTTTTTCTAGCTATATATGTTATCTATAACATTGTCTAAGTTCATATGAAAATAAGTTTATTTCATTACAGTTTTGTGGTTGGAACAAAGCCACTAATTTTCAATGTTTTTCAACAACTAAACATATTTCTTTAAAATTTAGGAAAATATATCAATTCTTATTCCAAATAATTGTTAAAAAATATAAACCTAAACTTCATCCATTTCTACACATTTCATTAGTTTACTTCATTTTAAAATTCTAAATAATAATATTAGTTTTATGTCATTGAATGTTAATAGTAATACATTTTTTAGCCTTTTCCTTTACTAAAGGGTGACATAGGTTTATGCTTTTATCCAATAAGGACTATAAACACAATGTTCTATCTTTTGGGTCTTGTTCTGATAGCTATATTACATCATCAACTCTAATATTTCCATATGTACACGGAGTTTTGTACCATACGATAAGATGACCAGAAGGAGAAATTACAATGTGAGTGTACCGTTATAGTGGGGGACTCACTAGATCAGGTGATATCTTTCCATTATCCCTCCTATTTTGATAATCCTTAGTTTGAATGTGATGCTAAAGGTAAGAAAACTTTTTTTTGGATTAATAAATAACCTATGCTCTTTTATCATAGGTGCATTAAGATCCATAGTGTTCTTCCCCAAAGTTGTGCAAACTGAAAGATATTGACTAGTCATCTCCCTTTCAATGAGAATTGAGATTTTCACTTGTGAAGAAAGTGTTCTTGAGACTCAAGCCTCAAAGTAATAAAGGGATACCTAGGCTCCACTCACTCACACTAAAAATTCCATCATCGTCATCCACTCTATATTCTACCTCACACATTCCCATCATTATGCACCATGTCTTTCTTCAATGCCCAAAGTCTACCTTTGAACATAACTAGTCAGTTACACAACATGCCCAAAAATATGTAAAAGTTTTGCCCATAGTTAATCCATGGAGAATAAAAAAAATAGAAGATCATATTAAAATTTACAAGGAAATACATGTAATGAAAACTAGATTCAACATATGGATGTGGTCTATCACCTTTTCATTTACACTTTGGGGGAAACAATAGTCAATTGGTACTTCAATCTTCCATCATCATCAATAATCTTTTGAGAGAATTTTTTTGGCATAATTCAAGGTCTATATTGATCCAACTATCATGGACTACATCATTAGTTCATCTCAATTAAGAGGGATCACCATGAGACTATTTCATAGTTTTATCATCGCTTCTATAGGATGTATCAAATAATGGAATTTGCTTACAATATACCACAAAAGGCTCATCCAGATCTATTTGGGAACAATGGGTTCATTAAATTCTATTTTTCTAAGGAGACTCCTACCAAGAGACATTGATTGGTTTGAAAATGTCTTCAAAGAGGTTGTTACATTCATTAAGTAGGTAGATCCACATGGTGGAGGGAACTTTGTGTCTTCCTTCAGTTTGAACAATATAGTAACCATACCACTATTTGTAGTAGGAGTGGCTACTATGTCCAATCAAATTCCCCTATTGAATCTAGTACCTTTATTGGAACACATAGCTACTGCTCCAATGCCAACAATTACATATTTAGGGTATGAAACCCTAAAAGATTGAATTATTTGAGAAAAAGACTTCTCCACCTGCTAAACCCAAGAACAAGATGGCTAGTGAGTGTGAGGCCATGAAGAGAACAACGTCCCTTTTATTGGTTGAACTCATCAGAATAAAGTTGAATTCTTCAAGAAATAAAGGCAATCATCCAAGATAGCTTTTGTCCAAAACAATTATTCTCAAATTCAATGTGGAAACTACGTCCCCTATGATAACATCAACAATGAGAGTAATGGCATTACAAGTATGAGTCCAAGTGAAAATGGATATGTATACAATGATGTTTCAGATCAGCCTCCCCAATTCCTGGAGGAAGAACCTTTGTAGTTTAGTGCAATGATTTTGGATTCATATGATAATTCTCTAGGAGGACAAAATGATGAAGATGATCAAGAGGAGTTTGTGTTCCCATTCAATGAAGAGAAAGAGCATGGACAGTCTAGGATACATGTTTATTGCAGCAATAATATGAACACTATGGGATACATGTTATTTTAATTTATATTTTACATGTTTTAAGGGACAACAATAATTTGAAACTTTACTTAGTGCTTATTTGTTCTTTACATGACTGTCAATTATAATTTCAATTTCTTTTGGATGGCTGATTCCAATAATCATACACTAGCATATCTAAAATTTTAATTAAAATTTTGTGTAAAATAAGCCAAGAGATCAAATTTCAACAAATCTAAAATTTATAATCAAGATACCCAATTTAATTTTTTTATACTAATTAGATGATGTTAATATTAGTATTAGGGTTGACTTATAGTTTAAGATATACATGGTCCATAAAAAGTAATTTTATAATATATATAGTATAGTAGTAAAAGCATGTGTTAGTTCATAGGTTATCAACTACTAAACATTAAAAAAGATTACAATGAAGGTGAATTTTTTAACTCTACTTTAAATATTTTAATATTTTAATATTTATTGATGACTAAAAATGTGGTTATTGTTATAGATAAAAATATCTTTTTTTTTAATGAACAATGGAAAAAAATAAAAATTGTGTATATATGTATTTTCAAAACATATAAAAGAGTTGTTATCCAATTTATTTTCCATTGGATTTTTTTCTTTTGGTATTTTTCTTAAAAATTAAGTTGTAAAATTATTATAATTTTTTCTTTTATTTAGTTTATTTGTATACTTTCTAATTTTCAAATAAATTTTTTTATTATAATAAAATATTCCTTAAATTTTCTTTCTAAATTGAATGATTTATTGGTTTTTTGAAATATGTTTTTATTTGGTTATTCAAAAATCAACTAAAAAATAAAAATAATACATTGTATTTAACTTAATGAAAATCAAAATTTATGATTCTTATAATTAAGTTTCTAAATTAAATTTGATTCTATTATGATTCTCCCACCTACTCTAATTTGTACCTCCACAAACCCTTATGAAATTCTTTAAAATATTAACTAAATTCAATTCATATTCAATTACTGCCCATACTATGTGCAATAGACAACATTTTCCTAAGGGAAATTTAGAATTTAAAAAAAAATAATAATAATAGGATGATTGGTTTTATTCTCTTGTGATATATAAGGTGGTTTTTATTTGTGTCACAAGTTGTACATTAATTGTAGTTGAAAGCACATTAATTTAATATTTTATTCTATCAGCTTATCACTTCATAAAATAGTGAGACAAACCACAATTTTATTTTTTTAAATAATAATTTTTTTACATTCATGAATATTTCACTATAGAAAACCTCTTGACCAATAAATTAATAGGTATTAGTATAAAATTGATTTATTTTCATTTTATTATTTCTATGTTAATGAATTCTGACTTCTTTATATTAGGTTTTCTTATTCTTACATTACTAGAGGAAAAAATGATTTCACCATTGCATATCTTACAACATAATATATAACATAAATAATGATCCAACTAAAACTGATTACACCATTCTATTTGTCAATAAAAATGATTAAGTTTTTAAAAAAAAAAAATTTATTGAGAAAATATAGATAAATTTACTTAAATATTATCTAAAAGAATTTAGAAAACTTATTAGAAAGGTGTTTATCTATATATCTAAATTAATTCCTTTTTTATTTTCCAAATTGACATCTAAAACTAAATTTATTTTTTAATAAATTTCTTCGAAATAAATATTAAAATACTAGAGAAATTTCTTATAAGTAAATTGATTCTATCCAATAGAAATATAACAAAATTGAATTAAAATAATCCATGCATACTTTCGAATATTATATGAGTAAATTTAATTCTTCTATTTAATTAATTTTTCAAATAATTAAATATATTTAAAACTTGATTTTTCTTTATAAAATTTTTGTTGGATTAAATCATTTGATATCTTTTTATATGATCTAATTATAGTTAATTTTCTAAAATATTTGAATAATTTACTAAAATATAAATGAAACATGAAATTCTATTTTCTTTAATGTTAATGTAAAATAAAATAAAATAAAACTCTAACTTAAGAAATAGCCTACAACACAATGGTAACATGTGAGCCTCTCATGTGGGAGGTCTTGGGTTCAAATCCCCTTAACACATTAAAATAAATAAATAAATAATTAAAAAAATAACAATAATTAATCTAAGTTTCGGTTGTTTACCAATCAAGAAAGTATATAACTTTAAAGAAGTTTCTATTTTGTTTTCATATTTACCATTCAAATAGCTAAATATTATAAAATATAAGAAATTTTTGCTTTCAACTTTAAATTTATATCAGATAATAAACCATCTTGATGTATTAACTTCTGGGAGTCATAACTTTTGACTCAGACCTAGGTTTTCTCTCAAATTTTTATACTGGTTTGGAAAGGGGGAGTTTGATGGCCCAACAATTAGCTCAAATCCATTGTGTCTAGAAGAATTTATTTTTCAGCTCCTAGAAAATTTGTTTAGGCCCCAAAAACTTAGTTGTCATAATTTTTGTCTATTTTTTAGAGTTTGTTTTTTCTAATAACTTTGAATGAACATTTCCATATTCAAAGATTATTTGGTAGGTCAAGTTTTCATAGCTTAAGGAAAGCCTAATTTTATTTTTATCTTTTTAGGAGTTAATTTCAAAGGTTACCTAAAATGGAAAAATTAAAGATTTGTTAAAATCTACCAAAAAAGGTAATCTTTACTTCTTCTTTTTTTCAAATTTAGAGAGCTTTTAGTTATTTAAGAAGCAACAAAGAAATGTAGAGGGAGGTTAGTTAATGGAAGAGATTCAAGTTTTGAAATATGATTATTGCTTTTCTTTTTTTCTATATGTTTTCCTTCTATAGAATGCAATATTTTAAATAGGTACTTAGGTACTACATTAGAAAATAAACTATTTAATGTAGTGCCTACCCCTAGTTTACTTATCATGTTATATTGTGAAATTATTTTGGGTTGTCTTTATGGTTATGTTTTATGATGGTGGTACGTGGTTACTTGATTTGGCTAGATGTTATTTCATACTCAGTTAACATATTTGATAAGCTACTTGATACTCTGTTATTTCATGTGTTCATGGTTATTCCTTCAATGATGATGCTTGTATATAGTGATTGAGTAGTTATTTAATGATGATAGTTAGATGGATGATTTATATGCACTTTCTACGGATACTTACCCTATACTTGCATGTGTATGCGATGCAGGAGCATCAAGAGGTATAAGGGCAATCCTGTGTCACCCAAAAAAATGTACTTACACTTAGTTTTTGTTTCATGTGTTTTCATTTTTGGATACCCATTTGGACCAAATAAAGGTTCTAACTCTCACAGTTCCACTATCAGTGAGCTATAAAATCTCAAAAAATAGGAGCATGCAATTTGGCCATCATTTTTGTGACCTAGAAGGTGTGAATTGGCCAGATGAATGTAATTGTGATTTAGAGCATTCCAAAAAAAGAATCAGGTCAAAAGGCCCCACGATTCGAAAGTTATCACAGCTTTTCGAGTTTTGGAGACCTCCTTAGAATGCTTCAAAGTCAGGTTAGGGGCATTAAATGACCTTGAAAAGGGCCAAAAAATGGGGGAAGAGCAAAGCTTGTCCATAGGGCTATAGAGCGCTTCAAGAGCTTTTTGAAAATGTAAACGGTTCGTCAATCGGAGCTATGCTTCCAAAGTTATGCCTCCCAAAAGTTTGGTTACCATTTTTGGATTCTTCTAGATTTGCATCGACTTCTAATGCAACTTTTGGAACCTTCTATTTGGTCGGTGGATGCCTACTAGCACTTTCTAGAATGTACTCCTAGTCCTTAACCCTCTGGGGTCTATTTAAGGAGATTTCAGGCATTGTAAAAGGCAATTCGGAGTGGAGTTTGAGAGGAGGTACTGAAAGGAGAAATTATCTCCAAATTTATGCTATTGTAAGCCCTTAGGGCATGTTTTGAAGTTTATTTTCTTTGTACTCTTTGTACTAGCTTATTTGTACATATCCCCCAAATTTCAATTGAAATTCTAGAAAAGAGGAAATGGTTTATGTTTGCTTCCTAGGCATGTCAAACATATTCTATAATTTTTTTTAAAAGAATGTAGTTTTGTATTTACTTTAGTTGATATTGTCTTAGGATTTCTAAATGGATTTGGTTGGATCTAATTCCATATATTACAAGTTTCTCCTTATGATCTATCCAATAAAATAGTCCTTCAAAGAAACAATATATTACTCTATATCTAAAGTAACTTAGATCTCCACACATAAATAGAACCAATGAAGATAGAAAGTTTAGATTTTAGATTATTTTTTTTCAAATTATCACACTTCATGATGAATTTCAATTTTATACATGGAGAATAGATTGGAATAATAAGAGCTAATGAAGAATGATTAACATGAACATTGTTACTTTTTAGGGTTAGCAAAAAATTATCTTATGAATGTTACACTACACACAAAAAATATTATTAACACTATTGACACAATCCTTGCACCTTTCAAAGGTTTAAGTGCTAGTAATACTTTATTAGCATTTAGTTTGAAAATGTGTTTCTTGCATTCCTTCTCTAATGGAGAGGAGAAACATGTTTTAGTAATTGGAAAATGTTTGTGAAAAAACTTTAGCTATTAATCTTGTCTTGTATTTTTCAATGATGTTATTTGATGTGAATTTTTTTCTATATGTTCATTTACAACCAACCACATTTTTATTCTTAAAATGTTGTTAATTCCTATGTTCTATTCTTCATTAAAGAATGCCAATTAACATAACTTTAGCCATGACACCATATTTAGAAAACATGTTCTAGGACCTCCTTGATAAATTTCTTAAGTGCTTGTGCATTTTTGTGTATTTTCATCATCATTTTTACTTGATTCTTTCAATTGAGTTTCTTCTCCTCTAGTACAAGATTGCACACCTTGATTTGGATCATTAGTAGAAGTAAACTTATTGTGTTCAATCAAGATTGGAAAGTAAGACACTATAAGAAAATGAATATTATCAATATCTTCATCAAATCATACATATTCATTTTAATACGACCTTCATTTATTCTAGAATTGTATATCCTATATGTTGTTGAATCCTCACTATAATTGGTTGTTAGGCACTTCTCACTTTTATCTTTTTAATGTGTTGGTTCTTTCATTGGGAATGTCAACATATGCACTACATCTAAATAATTTAAAATGAAATACTAAATGTTATCCTCCACTCCATGTGTCTTCTAGTGTTATGTTCAAAATTTCTTTAATAGGTGATCTATTCAAAGTATATACAACCCTACTTCAACCCAAAATTTAGCATCTATATTTCTAGAGTGAAGCATACACCTAGCTATTTCTTTTTTTCTTTTTTCAGCAACCTCATTTTGCTATGTGAATAAGAAATAGTTGATTGTTTCTTTATGCCATGTTTTTAACAAAAGAATATGAAACATTTATTCATATACTCAAAAAACATTCATTTTAGAATCAACTATAATGTTTTCTTTTCTTCTTGAAGCATTCATTTCTCTTATGACCTATTTTTCCATAAATATTATATCTATATTTATTTTTATTATAATATAAAAAATAATTTTATTTTTATACTTTCAAATTCTTCTTTGAATTGATTATCTTGCGACCATTTATCCATATAATTTGCACAAAATCTCTATCATCTATATCTTTTTCAGATTAATTAATGAAAGGTGTAAAATAAGGTACGGTGACAATAATATAAGAAATAATACAGATTTTTTTTGCATTATATAGATATTTCAAGAGAGTTCTAGACTCTATGGTAAATGCTCATCTACTTAAAATAAAATAATACTAACATGAATAATTTGACATTAATATTATAATTTATCAAGTAGCTTTCACCATACAATTAACAAGATTAAAATATACAATTAGTAGGTTAATGGTAGTACAAAATATATATGTATAATGTTTGTTAACAATGAATATAATCAGTTCGATATTTATTTAGAATAAGAAGAAATTTTACAGTAAAGGATGATAATTTATTTAAATTTTAAATTTTTTAAGATAGTTGAATAGGTCATAAATAAAAGTGAATGAATGAAACTTTTTTTTGTAATAAATAAAAAATAAAATATTAATATATAATTATATTTTTAAAAAAAATTTAATTCTTTTATGAATCTAGACTAAGAAATTTACGAATCAATAAAATCTGACTTTCTCAAAGAACTTATTTAGATTGTGCATCTTACTAATTCTTTATTCATATATAATATTTTACAATATCATCCATTCTCTTGTTGAGAAAGTTTCTCAAGTCAGTTAGAACTTAAAGAGTTCTACAACAGCCTGAACAAAGGGAAATTTAATAATATTATAACGTTTAAAACTAGCAGCTTGAGATAAAATCTTATACTCATGTTCAGATCTTTCCTTTCCACCATGAGTGTGAGCCATCATGAACATATCAAAAGCCAACCCCAAACATCCATTCTCTTCCACAACTGCGTCCACAATTATCACCTTCCCCTTCTCCGGAATTGCCTCATAACAATTCTTCAACAATCTCACAAACTCCTCATCACTCCAATCATGTAAAACCCACTGCATTTCACCATAAACTAAAGAAAAAATAATCAATCAATTAAATTCATTATATTAGCTCTACATAATCTTTGGACACATTTTATTTTACCTTGAGAAGAATCACATCAGCAGAAGGCACACTCTCAAACATGTCACCAGCAACATGTTCAACCCCTGCAACAATTTCATGATTGATCACTTATTTGGAAAGTAAAAATTTTGTAGATTGTTGATAATTTAAAAAGTTTGGATTTTTCATACCAGGAAAGTCTTTTGGAGCGGAAGCAATGACATGCGGCAAATTGAAATTAATGGCACGAATGTGAGGATATTTGTGAACAATCATTGAAGCCGCCGATCCAACGCCTCCCCCGACGTCCACCAGGGATTTGACGCCCTCAAATCTGTCATAATTTGCAAAGAAGGCGTTCATTATCAGTGGGGAGTTGCTGGCCATGGCGTCGTTGATGATGGCACTGAACTTAGGGTTTGAATTAGCAAAATCCCAAATATGAGATCCGTGAGCCCTCTCGAACGGAGATCCGCCATGGACAGTGCAGTCATACAAATGATGCCACGCTTCCAGGAAATCGCGGTTCGTTGCCATCGCCTTGTCATCCATCTTTTGCCAATCTTCATCAATTATTGTAGACGGTTTCTTAGACTTTCCTTTGATTGCGAGAGCCAAGTCTTGCTTAACCAGCAAGGAACGCATCTGCACTTTCCACAGGCTGTAATTCTTGCCTGTAAATTTCTCTATTTTCAAATCCTCCATCTTTCCGAAAAATTCAACACTGATTTTCCAACCTACACACCTTGTGCTCTGATACTGACCCACTTGCATGAAACCACTTCCATGTCTCACTCCACTAAGCTGGTCATCCCTGATGACACCTCTGAAACTTAGCACTACTGCTTCATCTCCACTCAGTCGTGTCTTCCACCTTCAACTGCCCAAGACTCCATTCTTGACATCCACTGAAAGACACAGTTGCCATCCCTCCGATGCGCAAGTCACCCAGCTTTCCCAAGCTTCACATGGTCAACCTTCGGCCTCTTGACTCCTACTGTGCTCCTCTGATTGCCTGCTGAAGAACCTTTTGGTGTGCCCTGCACCCAACTCGTCCCCACACACATTGCAAATCAACTCGGCCACCAACACTTGCCTACCAATCCACTTCCAGACCCTTTGTGCTAATGCCTAGTACTTGCACAACCTTCCTCAAATCATAACCCAAATCTCTTCAAGCCACAATCCTATGCCAAACTGTACTTGATAGCTCCCAAATCCACTTTCCTAAGTCATCACCTTCAACATTGGCTTTGTAACTGGTCTCCATTTGAATTGGTTCAACTAGAGAACAGAGAACCCCAAATGAGAAGATCTACTAGAGAACGAATACAGAGCGTCCTATGTCGCCTTCACCGATATAGAGCAGCTCATCGGTGATGCTGCAAAGAATCAGGTTGCCATGAATCCCACCAATACTGTCTTCAATGCAAAGCGGCTCATCGAACGACGATTTTTTGATCCGTCGGTGCAGAGCGACATGAAGCTCTGGCCTTTCAAGGTCATTACAGGCCCTGGTGAGAAGCCGATGATTGAAGTTACATTTAAAGGCGAGAAGAAAGAGTTTACTGCAGAAGAGATTTCTTCCATGGTGCTTATGCGGGTCGGGAAGGCACCGGGGAGATTTGAACCCATGAGCAGGCCAAAACTAGGCTCTGATACCAATTGTAGGGCCCATTTGTCGTTGCACCAAAAGCCATGACTATTAATGAACATGGAACACCACATAATTAACCACCTGTGGGCAGGGGAGTGCATCTCATCACCTAACAATCTCCCCCTCGACACGCATACCAAGTGCTTACGCGGGTTGGGAAGGCACCGGAGAGATTTGAACCCATGACCAAGCCAAAACTAGGCTCTGATACCAATTGTAGGGCCATTTATCGTTGCACCAAAAGCCATGACTATTAGTGAACATGGAACACCACATAATTAACTACCTATGGGCAAGGGAGCACGTCGCATCACCCAACAATCTCCCCCTCGACATGTATACCAGGTGCTTACACGGGTCGGGAAGGCACCGGGGAGATTTGAACCCATGACCAGGCCAAAACCAGGCTCTGATACCAATTGTGGGGCCCATTTGCCGTTGCACCAAAAGCCATGACTGTTAGTGAACATGGAACACCACATAATTAACCACCTATAGGCAGGGGAGCACATCGCATCACCCAACAATCTCCCCCTCGACGTGCATACCAGGTGCTTACGTGGGTCGGGAAGGCACCGGGGAGATTTGAACCCATGACCAGGCCAAAACCAGGCTCTGATACCAATTGAAAGGATTAAACAGAGAATGAAAATGTTGCAATAAGAAGAAATACACAACACCGGATTTATCCTAGTTCACCACAATAGTGGCTACATCCAGACTGCAGAGTATTGAATTAATAAGAAAAAGTTAAGTTACAAATGAGCAGGAGCAGCATATAAAAGGGCTCCAATAATATTACAAATGAAGAGTCTTTGGAAACCAAGAGACTAGATTATTGGAGGGAAAAGAAGACTTGACTATTGGCCTTCACAATATCAACAAACTCCCACCTGAAGGACAACCAATGCTGCAACTGATCACCCAATACCCTGCTCAAAGAATGATCTATCTTTTCTTCACAAGCCCAAGAGAAGTTCTAGCACATTCGAACTTCTCTTTGACAACAACCTTTGTTAATATATCAGCCGAATTTATCTTGGTGCCAATCTTGACAACATTCAGCTTGCCCTCTTCGACTGCATGACAAACAAAGTGAGCATGTGCATTAACATGCTTGGAGCGACTCTATGATGACTGATTATGTGCCATGAAGATCGCACTACGGCTGTCACAAAATAGATTATTTTCATTTTGATGAACTTTCAATTCACCAAGTAACTGCTGAAGCCAAATCATTTCCCTTGCACCTTTGGAAAGAGCTAAGTATTCAGCTTCAGTTGAAGAAAGAGCAATGCAATGTTGCAACCGTGAAGCCCAACTAATCGCAGCTCCAGCAAATGTGAAGGTGTAACCAGTGGTAGACCTTCGTTTGTCCAAGTCTCCGGCAAGATCAGAATCAGTGTAACCTTGTAGTTGAACTTTGTTTCCACCAAAACATAAAACATAATCTAAAGTACCTTTTAGATACCTTAGTATCCATTTGACGGCTTCCCAATGAGCTTTGCCAGGATTGCTCATGAACCTACTCACAACTCCCACCGCATGAGCAATGTCGGGGCGAGTAGAAACCATAGCATACATAATACTACCAATGGCTGATTTGTATGGAATTTTCTCCATAAATTCTTTTTCTTCCTGTGTTTGAGGACATAATTCAGAACTTAATCGAAAATGACCAGCAAGAGGAATAGGAGTTATTTTTGATTCAGCCATGCCAAATCTTTCAACAACTTTGTCAATGTATTCTTTTTGAGACAAAGTGATTTCCCTCTTTTTCCTATCCCTTGTGATTGTCATGCCAAGAATCTTTTTAGCTGCCCCTAAGTCTTTCATTGCAAACTTGCTTGCCAATTTTTGTTTCAAATCATTAACTATTCTTTTGTTTTGAGCCAACTACTAACATATCATCGACATAAAGAAGAAGGATGACAAACTCTCCACTTGGAAGTTTCTTGAAGTAGACACATGGGTCTGATTTACATCTTGTGAAATTATGCTCAGCCATGAAGCGATCAAATTTTACATACCACTGTCTTGGGGCTTGTTTCAGGCCATACAAGCTCCAATTTAATTTGCAATAAAGGTGTTCATGTCCCTTCTTTACGAACCCTTGTGGCTGCTCCATGTACAGTTCTTCTTCTACATCACCATGTAGGAAAGCTGTTTTCACATCAAGTTGTTCTAATTCAAGATCCCATGTAGCTGCTAATCCTAGAACAGTTCGGATAGTTGTCATTTTGACAACTGGTGAGAAGATTTCATTGAAATCTATCCCTTGTTTTTTATCAAATCCCTTTACCACCAATCTGGCTTTGAAGCATTTATTGCCTTCCACTTCATCTTTCACACGATATATCCACTTGTTCCTAAGTGGTCTTCGATTAGGCGGAAGAGATACCAAATCCCAGGTTCGATTCTTGAGTAAAGAATCCATTTCTTCACGCATCGCTATTTTCCATTTATCACTATTGACATCTTTGAGAGCTTCTTTGAATGTAGATGGTTCTGAAAATTTTGAAACTAGAATTGAAGGCTCTACTTCTTCAGCGTACAATAATTCATAATCAGAGAATTTAGCCGGCATTCTTCGTTCTCTAGTGGATCTTCTCATTTGGGGTTCTCTGTTCTCTAGTTGAACCAATTCAAATGGAGAACCAGTTACACTAGTTCGCTGGTTTAAATGTTGAATGCCCTCTCTGCTGCTTGAGAACAGATTATTATGAAGTGTGCCTTCTCCCTGTGATATATTTGTATTGGATGCCTCAAAACTGATATTACCAAGATGCTAGTTTGTGCTCCCACCATGATTACCCAGCACATTAACGTCCTTCAAATCAATTTGTAGACCCTGTGAAACAACTCTAACACATTGCGGATGGAGTTTTGCACCCTGTACATTCACCTCTGTTATGTGCGTTTGAACCTGGTTTTCATTTGCCCCTTGCAGATTATGTGTAGGCTACGGATTAGTTGGACCTACACTTTGAAATTGCCCACGTTTATTGCCAAGATTGTGGCTTGAGTTTCCACCGTGCTCAAATGGATATAGTGACATACATTTACTGTGAGTACTCTGTATATAGACAGGATTTCCATGGATATCAATTGGCACAGCCTGCGAATTACTCTCATCCTCCAGATTGATGTCCTGCAGTTCTATTTTCCCACCCTGCATTGGTGGATGAGCATTATAGTCCTTTGACTGATAGCCCATTGTAGTAAGAGGATCCCTTGTACTTTGGTTTGAAAAAATTTCACAAGCTTGATCGTGATGGAGAGACAAATTCTTGTCATGAGAAGAGATTTCTTCCATGGTGCTCATCAAGATAAAGGAGATTGCCGAGGCTTATTTGGGGCAAACTGTTAAAGACGTTGTTATCACTGTTCTGACCTACTTTAATGACTCGCAGCAACAGGCGACGAAGGATGCTGGTGTCATTTCGGGGATGAATGTGATGAGAATTATTAATGAGCCAATAGCTACGGCTATTGCTTATGGTCTGGACAAGAAAGCTTCTTCTGTTGGAGAGAAGAATATTTTGATCTTTGATCTCGGCGGAGGGACCTTCGATGTGTCACTCCTGACAATTGAGGAGTGGATATTCGAGGTTAAAGCCACGGCCGGTGATACGCATCTCAGAGGTGAGGATTTTGATAACAGAATGGTGAATCATTTTGTTCAGGAGCAACATATAAAAGGGCTCCAATAATATTACAAATGAAGAGTCTTTGGAAACCAAGAGACTCGATTATTGGAGGGAAAAGAAGACTTGACTGTTGGCCTTCACAATATCAACAATAGTGGCTTGTATTTGCCTTAAGTTATACTAGATTATAGAGATATAATGACAAAGATTAAATATTTAATACGTATTAATTACTTGTCATGATAATATTTAACATAATTTAATTAATATATGATTAGTAGAAAGATATTTATGATAAAAAATAGTTTCTAATTTAATATGTAAATGTAATGTTTTTGATATATAAATATAATGTTAAATATTATATTTTCTTTAAAAAGTAAATTACTAAAAATTCATGTGTAGCTATTTTAATTTTTATTCATTGGATATCTTCTTATTTCATTAATCATATCTTTCATATTTCATATTCTTATTGTACTGAGAGGCATAACCTACAGTGGCATAATGGGGGATCTAAAGTGGTGTGACTGTGTTAATGTTATATTTTAAATATTAAAAATTGAAAGCTAACTAAGTAAAATTAATACATAAATATACCTTCTATATCTTGTACAATTACCAACTTTCATTCAATTTTACTTTAATTTGTGAGTTGAATTCTTCTTCCCTCAAAGGCTTGGCTCAAAAAGTTGCTTCTTGTGATTATATTCACTTCATCACTATTGTAAGAAAAATTATCGATTTCACTTAGGCCATTTAGATTCCATAGCTTCATCATGAGTTCATTGAAGAATAAATATTTCTTTGTAAAGGGAACAACCCAAAATCTTGATGGTCATGTGTATCTCCACTGTAGCATTTAGTTGTATTTCAGAGCTAATTTTGTATTTGTAGTATTTTTCATGCCACCAAGATCGGTTTTACATTGTTGCTTTTGCCAAAGTTATCTTTTGTGAATATGAAGGTTGATTAATGAAGAAACTTCACTCAACTTTTTCAGTCATGTATAGTAGTTTTTAGTCTCTCTTTATCTAGGGTGGATCCTTTCCCACTTTGAGTAGGTGGAAACAAGACATGTTGACTCATAATCTGGAAAACTTTATTCCTTATAGAAGGTTTCTATATGTCATTGCTAAACATTATTTTTCAATTTTCCAAATAATTTTACTTTTCTCTTTGATATACATCTATTTTAGATTTCTACCCAATCTTTTGACACCATAATTGACAATATAACCTTGTAATCTTAACTTTTCAACAAAATGTCAACTCAACTTTGAGATACCAACTCTTTATACATCTTTTATTAAATACTCTAATAAATACCTAAATCATTAATATAGGTCAAGAATTAAACAAAAATGTTATTTAATGAAATTCTTATTTAGCACTCAATGATACAACTCTATATACTCTCTCCGCTCAAATCTAAAAGATTACTGAATCACTAATAACTGCCTATTAGCATCAAGTTTTGTTGAACAAAACAAAATAGTTTGGGGACAATTTTAAATAAATAATATGAAGCATAATGTGGTTCAGATCTCTAAATTATCAAATGTAGTTCCATGATTGTCAGTATTGGTGGCCCATTGAGATCTATAATCCCTGTTTTCACTTTGTGGTAGGTACGACTAGAGTGAAACTATTGTGCCAATGGTGACTACCATAGTTATTGAACCCCAGATCCACTTCTATCTTTTCTTTTGTGTGCACCAGAGAATGCATGCAATCTCTACAAAATTGAAACATTATTATTATTACAAAGTATATGCTTCAAATCCATGAGTAGAGAAATGATAACTACAATAGTCAAGTTTTCTCTTTGCCTTTTTTAAATTTTGGGATCACAATTGGACCTTTGTAGTTTCAGAAATCTTCTCAGATGTTCCTATCATGGCATAGGTGCCTTGATGGATAGCTAAGAGTAGACTATGATGAACTAAAATGTGCTAAGATAGAGTAGTTTCTCTTGCTAAGATGTGTATAATTAAAGGCTAAAGAGTACGTTTTAAGTACTCTTTAAGGAATGGTTAGGGTTTAATTAGTTTAGGATTATGGGTGAGAAAGGTTAACTTAGTTCCCCAAGTATAATTATAGCTTATTTAAGTTGGGCTTTAGTTTTTAGTTGAATTAGTGTTAACGTTAGTATTTTAGAATAAAATTAGAGTATATTTTAGGGTTTTGTGTATATTAAAATTATTTATATCTTTCAAACAATGATAGATTTAGATTAAGATTTATATTAATCTCCATTTCAATTGTCTATAATTATAATACAAAGATAGGTTTTGTCCATAATTTAATATGAGAAAATTATATTTATTTATGAAATATATTAATCTTTACTTCCATAATTTTTAATAATATATAGCTCAATATATTTTATGCTTTATTTGTTTGTGAAAGATTACTAATTTAAGCCCTATTACTTTTAATGTTATCACATTTAGATTTTCTAGAATGCCTCATCCAAGAAAAATTTTTAAGAATGAAGACCAACGAAGATAGTATCAAAGAGAATATGCTCGGAATTATATGAGACGACAATGTAAACAAATGAATAATGCTCAAAGAGAGGAAGCTAAAAGTCTTAGAAATGATAAGAAACAAATACAACACAAAGAATATGCATGAAATTATATGAGACAATGATGTGAACAAATGCCTAATGCAAAAAGAGGAGAAGAAAGGAATCATCAAAACCAACTTTATAGAGAAAGACATATCAAGTGTAGGGAAACTATGACACTAGAAGAGATTGAAGAAGAAATGAGACAACATGTAGATAAGTTGAGAGCACATCATATACAAACATCTCAAGATAAAAAAAATATAGCGAGAAGATGAACAAAAAGGTCTATGAGCCTAGACGAGTTGAATGAAAGATAAATACAACAAATACAACTATGTAAATGTGACTCAAATCAAGGACAAGCTCAATCTCATGAAAATGATAGGTTCAGTTCTGATGGGATGAGTTCTATGACAATACATTGTGTTCTACAAACATAGACTGATTGAGTAGAGGATCTTATGAATGTTGATTTGGCTAATTATAATTTACAACAGGAGTTCACATCACAAATAAGAAGACAAAGACAATTGAAAAGAACACAAAAAAGAATGGATAGGGGGACAATCAATACTATTCAAAATAATGGGATTGACTTGAGGAAATTACAAATAATATTTTGAAATGGACTAGATAAACTTGTTATGCCCGGTATGTGCTACATTTGTCAAGAAAGTTATCTTTCGATTAACGTTGCACGGGTCACTAAAGGCCCTATTTGTCATCGATGTCAAGAAGAAATTTATGAACATTGATTTTCAGCATCAAACATCATACATCCCGATCTACAACCATTACAACTTTCTAATCTAACATAAATAGAAGAAATGTTGATAGCACGTATCAACCCCATTCTTCAAGTTACACACACAACTAGAGGTCAATTTAAATATAAAGGGCATAGCATAATTTTTCCACAAGAAATAAGAGAAATATCAAAAATCTTACCACGTCACATAAAATATTTACCTATTATCATTGTTCATAAGAAGGATCAATGTGGAACAAGTTATAATTTTACAGTCAATATAGAGACGGTTTACAGAGCACTTCAATTTAAAATAAATCATGATAAGTTCTATAGAGATGTTCAAATTGATGAAAAGGCACTTAGTGAGCTTACATCCAATTTAGATGATAACATCTTTGATAAGATAAACTCAGTTTATATGGAATTTGATTTGGATGCAAATGAATATGTATTAGTGGGTCCAATAATGGAGATGGATCAAGGAAATATTATTAATCATACTACATCCATGGCCTCTAAACTACCAAATGCATGAAGAGAAATGGAACTAATTCATGCATGGATAAATAACCCAAATGTAGGTCCTAGATCACTAATTGATTGGCTAGGAATTGGAACATCTCTAGTGAATGAGTATGTCATAGAAGGATTACTTGATATGGCTTTTCCAACACTATTTTCGGATGAACGATGTGATTGGATCAAACCAAGATTGAGAAGAGTTTATCTTCATGAATTTGTTAAGCATTTACTTCTATATACAGATCATCTCTTTGCATGATGCCCACAATTTAGGTATTATATGATGGATATGATCATGTGACATCATGCACAAAATTCATCTATAGTATTTTCCAAAAAGAGCTTGCAAGATATGCCAATCACAATCAATGAGTTACAAGAGCATATACAAAATGTCCCTCACTCACATCTAGTGGATCGCTTCATGCATTTTGGTACAACTCTAAGTGGTACAAGGTCTTATTGGGCAAAATGTCAAGCTGAATTAAGTGATCTCTTGCATCAAATTAGAACACCAACAATTTTCTTTACTTTGAGTGCGGCGGATATGTATCGGCCCAACTTACATGCATTAATGCTTGGAACAAAATCATCTAATCCATAAGAAGCATAAAAATGACAAGAACAAAATATTATTGACTAGCCACATATTGTTGCATATTATAGGCATCTAAGATATACAATGTTTCAAAAGGAAGTACTAAAAGATTTTTGGTCAAGATATGAATAACAACATAGGATATCACCACATGTGCATGTATTCATATGGTTAGAGGGATCACCTAACATAGACAGCCTTAATTGGAGAAATTATGATGAAATCAAGATAGTTCAAAAATATTTTAATTCTGTTATATATGCATGGAATCCAAGGGGAGATCCACATAAACAAAACATATAGGTATGGTACCAATTCTTCTATAGCTATTCAACAAAAATTATACTTATTTTTTAATTTTACTTAATAAAATATGTTATATCTTAAATAATAGGTCCTACAAAAGTTTACACAACATCCATGTCTTCGAAATAGACAACAACTAAACCAAGTAGACTTCGAACGTGATTATGAAGAGTTGCTCAATTGTGTTGAATGCCATACAATATGCAAAGAGGGTGCTTGCCTTCATTAAAAAAAGAGGGAAAATGGTTTGTAGGTGAGATAATTATATAGATTCATATGTTTTTTTTACTAAGAAATGAAAAAATAGTGTACAAGCTAATAGTTTTCTTTATTTTTTAGGTACAGTGCACCATGGCCATTACATCTGGATGGATAAAGATTATTTGAAAATCCAACAACAAGAGATGAAATATATGAACCAGCAAGAAATGATGATCCAGTAAACACACATAATCATACCATACTTAAATTATGGAGAGAAAATATAGATTGGCAACATGTTCTCTCAAGACATGTTGTAATGAATTATATTGCGAAGTATGTAGCAAAAGAAAAAAAGAGTTTTGAGACATATCATCAAATGTTGGTAAGACTTGCAAATATTGAAAATCCAAATGAGGCAGCATCAAAGGCATATAAGAGACTACTAGATGAAACCCTAATTGAAAGAGACATTGGTGCACAAGAAATGTGTCATATGTTATTAAAGTTTCCATTAGTAGAAACTAGCAGAGTATTTGTTATATTAAATGTTTCAAGAGAGGTGTTCAAACCAGTGATAAAGAATGAAGAGAATGATGATGAAGCTCACCTAAAACATTTCAATTAAGGATATATGGATAGACCATATGCAATGGAAAGTGTCACACTAATAGACGCAGCTAGATCTTGGACTTATAACTCTAGAAGAAAATGAGATAATAAATGGCAAGGAAGGACAATGGTAGCTATTGTGAAAGTGTTTCCAAGATTTACAAATATTCCTTCACAAAACTCACAAAAATGGGTTGGATTTTGTTAGTCAAAGTTATTATTGTACAAACCATTTTGTAATATACAAAGAGATATTGGAATAAATGATACTACAATTGTATCCAATTGGGAGTCCCTTAATTATAATCCATGGCATGTGGATAGGTAGACTATTGAAAATGAATCTAAAAATAATGTTGAAACTCATGATGATTCTAAAGATGAAAATGAATTACCAAATAATCAAAATATAATTGAACATGAGTGAGAGATAATATCAAGACTACATCATGGACAAATGATGGATCTAATAGAAATAGATATGTTGGGAAGAAGAGATATCAACAAACAAAATCTATGAAGTTCAAAATATCAATGAGAAGAATACATAAATAATGCAATACATTTTATCAATGCTATGAAACAAAATTATTTACTTATACCTAAAGATATGATGATGAGTATATCATATGAAACTTTAGGTGCTAAGCAAAAGAAAGAACTTGATATTATTATGACATAGTATAATCAAGGTGAACATGTCATGCCATTATGTATGATAATTCAAGGAACAACTCAAAGAGGGAAATCAGACCTAATTCAAGCAATCTGTCAAGCTCTTTATGATGCATCAACACCACAATATTCTCCCCTATTATTATTAGCACCAACTAGAATTGCAGCTTTTAACATTGGTGCACCAACAATTCATTCAACTCTAAGAATTCCTCTTACAGATTTTTTTGACTTATAGGGCACAAGGCTCACAACATTACAAGAATAAATTCAACATATTAGGTACATATTAATTGATGAAATGAGTTCTATTGGTCAAAATTTGTTACAAAATATAGACTTGAAATTATGTCAAGCTTTTCCAAAAAATTCAAACATGAATTTTGGTGGAAGATTGATTATTTTCGGAGGAGATTTGGGACAACTACCTCCTATTAGTGACAAACCACCTTATGATAGTAATGTTCATACAAATTTATCATGGGAAGAGTTCAAGATTATTGTTACTTTGGTTAAAGTGTTCAAACAAAAAGGTGAAAGTGAAGACCAACAAAGGTTTCTCCAATTACTCACTAATATATGAGATGCAACTCCAACTATAGATGATTGGAAATTACTAATGACAAGGACAGATGTTTCATTGCCCCAAAATGTTAAGGAGGAATTTGATAATAATATTCATCTATTTTCAACAAATGATAATGTTCATAACCATAATAGAAAGAAATTGCATTCAGTGAAAAAACCAGTTGCCCACAACATTGCATGAAATGAAGGAAGTACTAATCTAGGGGGAGGTGAAAATGATGAACTAGATATTGAATTATTACTTGTTAAGGATGGAAGGGTCATGTTAACATCTAATTTATGGATTGAAGAAGGACTTATCAATGGAGCTTTGGGACACATTCGAAATATCATATACAAACCTAGAAATGCCCCACCAGATCCACTAACATATGTTATGGTTGAATTTGAAAATTACTCTGGAATGCCATTTGAAGATTTAGCTCCAAAATTAATTACCATTTCTCCAATCCAAAGAGGCCACACATGTCAATTGCCTTTACATTTGGCTTGGGAATTAACTATCCATAAATAATAGGGATTAACACTTTCTAAGGCAACAGTTGACATTAGACCAAGAGAAAGGATAGGACTAATATTTTTTTCTATATCATGAGTTAAGTCTTTGGATGGACTTCAAATTTCACCACCATTTTCTTATGATTGTTATGAAAAGATGAAGACAGGGAAGCAAGTTGTGAAAAGGAAAGCACAAGAGGAACGACTAAAATCTCTAGAAAGAGATTAATTGTATGCATTGTATATACTATATTTCAATATCAATAAAACATAATTGATATGATAAGCATCATGCTTTAAAAAGAATAATTATAATTAATAATTCAATAGATTTTAGTTTTACATGTTGCATTGCAAATGCTACTAGCTTAGATATCTTTATACATCTATTTGAAACACACCAAGAGATATCAAGCTCGAGGCACCTATTTCAATAAAAATATTATTGAAAATAGATAGGTGCCTCGAGCTTGAAATCTCTCAGTGTGTTTTAGATAGACATATAAAGATATCTAAGCTAGTATATCGATATCGAGTAGTGCTCCTTGATACAATAGTATTAACATGGAGCAAGTATTTAAAAATGTTAGTTTTGTATAATATAGAAATTATATTAGACATTGTTGTGGACAACCTATGTAGTTTATAATATTCAATTGAGGAGATTGCATGTTCTATAATTATAGTTTGTTTTATATATTATTTTATAGTCATGAAGTTTATATTTATTTAGTTTACAATTTTTAGTTTGATTAGCTTTATTTTATTAATATTTTTATGTTAATGCTATGAAATTTTCTTAGCACTTTGATTTAATTAATGCAACATATTAGTAATATTAGGATTTATTGATTATTGTTTTTTTTTTAAAAATGTTCTTAGTTAAATTTTGTAACTCACTATAAATTTTATTATCTTATGTCATTATGTCCATATGTTTTTGCCCTAATCTAGTTAGAAAATATATTTTTGGTAAAAGAAAAGAAAAGAAATTATTAGAAAATATTGATTTCTTAAAAATTTAAACTTAACATAATTTGATCATCTTACATATCATTGTTGAGATTGATAGAACATACATTTTGAAAAATTATGAGATATTTTTATATGCTTCGTATTTTATATATAGTCATCTTCAAAAATCGGGTAATGCTTCCTCGTAATCCACTCCTATAACACCAAAACTGTATGAGCCAATCAAGTTAGAGTAAAATGATTTAAATGATTTAAGAAATTATAAATCTCACATGTAAACATTAGAAAGATCAAAACATAAAAATAAAAATAAAAATTATTACATTTAATTAGTTAGAATTGAAAAAATTAATCATTAGATATGCAAACCTAGTTGCAATAGTATATTGCCTATAACAAATACAATAAGATAAAAAATACAGTTACCACAACTTTCAAATATGGTTTTAATATTCTTTGTAACTAAAATCTGTGAGAAATTTTGCTGTAAAACATCTTTAAAATATTTTTCATTTATTTATTTTTATCGAAGATAAAATAGAAAATAGTTCATTATTTTATTATTTTATTTGTTAATAGAAAATCTTATTCTATTTTAACACAATTTAAAATAATAAAATATTCTCCTAGCTATCCAAATATATGACTCTTGACATAGCAACAAAGAAAGTGATACACTAATTCTTTGATCTTTTTTTAAAAGTATTTTGTTAAAAATTTAAAATATTAAACTATGAATAAGCTATAAACTTGAAATAAGCAACAAACAAAATTGCTGGAGTTTTCTGATGGAGATGCTCTTTAGTGTTCTCTATGGCGCTTCCCATGACAAGCACTTCAATGGTTGCTAGTAGATTTCAACCAGCTAGCAAGAACATTGAGAAAATATCAAACACTTAGTCAAAAGAAAAATACTATTAACCAGAATGTATTAAGAGTTGACAATAGAAATGAAGACACAGTGTGTGAAGATATGAATGATGAAGAGTTTTTGACTCAGACACACACTTTAAGCGTATACATGACATATTTATACAAAGCATGGAGATAGCCTATAGAAATAATATATCTCTTTATTCATTGCAATAAAAAATTTCAAACATTTTGAGCTCTTATTACAAATTGTATTGTTATAATATATTTGTTAATCTAACAACACTAAATATAAGTTGTTTATTTGATTATTTTTATACCTTTCTTGGATAATGTCCCAATCAACAAAAAAATGAGGAAGGCCAACTTTGTTTTCTCAAATTATTTGTAACTGTTATGAATTAAAACTACATTTATAGATAGTAAAAAATATGATTTGAGCTAGGCACTAAGAATATAGTTGTGATTTGTACATGACGAACCTAGCATCTAACAAATGTTATGCGAATATGAACTCTATACTGCAGAGTTAGTTTTGTCCACTAGTGGAATGGAATAATCATGTCCATTTCATATTCAAAAGCCTTAAATGCAAACAAAAATCAAATCTAAATTATCTAAAAGAAGCATACCTTCTAATTTGATGATGGCAGTAGAAAATATGTGACCTTCTTTCCTTTCTATCTTATATAAAATTTGTAGTGAATGAAAATTCTATTGATAGGGAAAAAATTGTAATTTGTTTGAAGCTTAAAAAAATGAAGGCAATGGAAAAATCAAAACCTGTAGAAGAAGTCTAGTAATGCCACAAGGTATAAAGCTGAGCAAAGTTTTCTTGCAAATCTTCTATTAATAAGAGCTCTGTTTGAGCTAGAGTCCCTACCTTTTGCAAAAGAGAAGAGTCAAACACTTGTTTTTCCAAAAATGAAATCAAATGTCCTAGTTTACTCTGCAAATTCAAATGGATTCAATTTTAAAATATATGGATTGTGTGTTTGTTGGTTTCCTTATAAGTGTAGAGTTAGATTTTTGCTATATTTTTAAAATTATAATATAATACACTCTTCAAATTTCAAAGAATGTGTGTGTGTGTGTGTGTGCGTGTTATTTTATTTTACAAAAGTTAAGTAATATAATTTCAAAAAATTTAATTTCATATTATTATAATTTATCAAAATATTACATTCATTAAAATTGTGAAAATAAAAAACTTGTATCCCCCAACCCGTTTTTTGTGGATATGTAACTTTTCTCGTTTGGTTGGCTAGATCATGGACATTCATAAAAAATCCTCCATAATTTTCTATACAAATAGCTATAATAAAGCTAATGGATTGCATTCATACACAACTAGATAATCATGTACCCAAGCAAATAATTACTAATTTATTATTGGTTCAAAGAACTAATGATTGATTAAAGACAAAAAAAAAATATGATATTTCTTATTTTTCATCAAAATAATTAATCTTATATTTTGATTTTTTGGATTGTTTATATATGAGTTTTTAGCATGTAAATTTCCTTAAAATATTTTACTTGAACTTCATTGGCTCTTATATTTGGGGTCTTATAGGAGGTAATTTTCATGAAGCACTACTCAAAATTTTTTCTCATTCACTTTAAAAAAACATTGTATGGAAATAAATAGTTTTGGGTTTGTAAATATTAATTTTATCACCAGTCAGTCTATTAATTAACTAATGTATATATTAAAATATAGTATTTGTCAAAAAGAGTATAATAATAAATGAAAAGGTAAAAATATAATATAAATAATTATATCTTTCTTAAAATACTTTGTTATTAGACTAAAATCTACTACAATTATTTGATGATTATCTAGGGCCAAAATCTCTACATCTTAATACTATTCATTTTATAAATGTTTAGTTATCTATAGTAAAAAATAATATTAATGTATTAATATATAGATATACTAAAATACAATTAAGTAGTTATAATAGTATCGTTGCATTTATGTGAAACTTACATTTTTTATATTAAAGTTTTATCTAAAATATATATCAAATATTAATCAATTAGTAATAAAATTATATTTAATATTTTTAATATTTTTAATTATTATTCTAATTAACTAAAACTATTATAATCTACGGCAAATAGAAGCCACTACGTGGCACTTGTTATTAATTTTCACTTCATTTGTTGCAGGAGATGATGAGTGTGAAGAAGTTTCCTCTTGAATATGTGGGGACAGAGGTGAATAAATGGAGTAACGCTTGGTAACTATGGTGCTCCATTTTATTATGCTGTAATAAAATGTATAAAACATTTCTAAGTGTATCGATTTTTTTTTCAAAAACGTTACAAACATTTCTCAAATTACACTCATTTTAAAATTTTGAAACAACAATCCATTTTATACATAAGTGACAAATGTTTAAATTGTTGAAACAACTGTCATTTTTTTACATAAGTGACAAATGTTTAAATTGAAGACAATTGTTGACACTGTAAAAGCCTCTCAACTTAAAAATGTTTTTAATGTTGATTCTTTTTTATGAATCTAAACTAAGAAATTTAAGAATCAATAAAATCTGACTTTCTCAATAAACTTATTTAGATTGTGCATCTTACTAATTCTTTATTCATATATAATATTTTACAATACCATCTTGTTGAGAAAGTTTCCCAAGTCAGTCAGAACTTAAAGAGTTCTACAACAGCCTGAACAAAGGGCAATTTAATAATATTATAACGTTTAAATCCAGCAGCTTGAGATAAAATCTTATACTCATGTTCAGATCTTTCCTTCCCACCATGAGTGTGAGCCATCATGAACAGATCAAAAGCCAACCCCAAACATCCATTCTCTTCCACAACTACATCCACAATTATCACCTTCCCCTTCTCCGGAATCGCCTGGTAACAATTCTTCAACAATCTCACAAACTCCTCATCACTCCAATCATGTAAAACCCACTGCATTTCACCATAAACCAAAGAAACCATAATTAATCAATTAAATTCATTATATTAGCTATAGATAATCTTTTCACACACATTATTTTACCTTGAGAAGAATCACATCAGCAGAAGGCACACTCTCAAACATGTCACCAGCAACATGTTCAACCCCTGCAACAATTTCATGATTGATCACTTATATGGAAACTAAAATGTCTGTAGATTGTTGAAAATTTAAAAAGTTTGAATTTTTCATACCAGGAATGTCTTTCGGAGCGGAAGCAATGACATGCGGCAAATCGAAATTAATGGCACGAATGTGAGGAAATTTGTGAACAATCATGGAAGCCGCCGATCCAAGGCCTCCCCCGACATCCACCAGAGATTTGACGCCCTCAAATCTGTCATAATTTGCAAAGAAGGCGTTCATTATCAGTGGGGAGTTGCTGGCCATGGCGTCGTTGATGATGGCACTGAACTTAGGGTTTGAATTCGCAAAATCCCAAATATGAGATCCGTGAGCCCTCTTGAACGGAGATCCGCCATGGACAGTGCAGTCGTACAAATGATGCCACGCTTCCAGGAAATCGCGGTTCGTCTCCATCATCAGAAGCGCCGCAGAAGATTTCAATTTTGATTCTCCGTAATTTCCCCCTTTCTCTTCCACCAATAATTTTGAGATTCCCGTCGATCCGTATTTGTATGCATTTTTCACATCTTCTCCGCTCTTGGAGAGGATTGGAGTTTGGGAAAAGACTCCATGAGAGGAGAGGAATCTGAGAATTCTGGCGAGGTAGTTGGAGTTAACGGGAGATTTTTCGGTGGAGGAAGAAATGAGGGAGGCTATTTGGGGAACGGAGAGAGGCTCGTCGGAATCAGAAAGAATGGCCGGAATATTCAGCAAGACGGCGGCTTTCAGAGCCATCGGATGTGCGAATGAAAATATGATGTTGTAAAGCTTCAGCTCGGCTTCCATGGCTGCCACTGAGCTCCTTTCTTTTCTCTTTTCTTTTCTTGTGCTCAAATAAAATATTCAGAGAGCAAATTGTGTTTCTCTGAGGAGACAAGCACAGTTTAAATAATGCAAATTGTTGTGTAAATTATAATACTTTTGAAAATGTGTTCCTTGCATTACTTCACTCATGGAGAGAGAAATGCGGTGAAAAACATTTTATTATGAGAATGGGCGTAACAGTTAACTGGGCTCTTTATGTCTCTTGCAGGGTTACTAAAATATATTTTAAAAGCATTTTTCAAAAACATTTTTATATTTTCCAAAAGATTCCTTTTCTGGGCTTTTTGGTTGCCTGGGTGGCTGCTGCAATTAGATTTGGTTTATTTTTTTATTGTCTTATAATAATATCTATCCACACTTTCTTTATTAAATTTTTTAAACATAAGTATACTAAAGTATTAATTCCTAATTAGGCAATAGCTAATATTAGTACAATATCAAAAAGTGAACATAATTTAAATTTGTTCAATTTTAATTTTAATACACTATTGTTTACATTTGCAAAAGTGAATATGAACAATTATTGAGTACTTCATAATTTTGTATACCTCATGAATATAATAATTATGATAAAAATAGTTTAATATGAATTTTGATAAAACATAGTTTAATTTTAAAAATTTATATAACAAAAATATTAATATATATTTGATTTATAGATATTGAAAAATAGTAGGAGGGTTCTATTCATATTAATTATAGATTTGAGTTTATTCACATGTTAGTTGTTGATTCTTTTTTTTCTTCTTCTATTAAGTATAAGTCAAACTAAAATGTATGAGTAACAAGCACACGGTAGAGTTTCAGAGTGACTAGGAAAATAGTATCAAAGATATGGGCCACTTGAGATCATAACATTTTAAACATTTGGCCACCACCAAGAGATATAACAAAAATGAATCAGGCAATTAGGTTATCATTCTACCATCCTGGTAGTCCAGGCATTATATCCCTCAGTCCACCTAAAGAAATATCCACCCTCTCTGATGATATTGAATGGGCTTTTTAGGATGGCAATACGGGGGATAATTGGAGGCCTAGGGATAGGACTAACCATTATGATTGGAGTTCTATCATTTCTAATATCTGTTGCATGATGAACAATCAACAAAATATTTTTCATCTTGTTATTAGGAATCATTCTATCAATGATTTCACCAACTGTGGAATAGTTTTGATCCCTATTGCCTTCATCTCTAATTTCCTGTCTTGGTATTAGTTGTAATGGCATGGTTTTTGTGGTTGTTACTTGTTCTGCAAGGGTAGTATGTTCTTTGTCCCTTTATGTACTAAGACCATCCCTTGAAGGTGATGTGCTATACCCACTCTCTTGTTCTTGATAATTTGGTTCAACATATCTTTCAGTGTACAGTCATACTCATCATCTCTATTCTATTTAGTATGGATGTCAAAGGCAATGCCCTCTCTCTTAAGGATTTATGTGCATTCCTTAATGACTTGGTTGAATTTTTCTCCCTAATTTTGAAGTTAATGAAGACATACAAAAATATATGATGAATAATGAGTCTCCATAGAGACCTAGTAAAAATTCTATGTTAACTCTTAAAGATATCCTCATTTCTAAGAATCCACAGTTGCCACACAAGTAAAGAAGAAAAAATAGCCCAGATAGTATTACAACCTTTGGATACATGAGGTATGTAGCTAGTAATAACATGAATTAGGGAGATATGATGTCCAATTTTAATGCCAAAAAGCATCCAAACCCCCTTGGAAAAGGGATAGTAAGAAAAGATATGTTTGATTGATTCAGGAAGGTGACAGACAAAACATGTGTATGGATTACCATTAGGCACGATGACTGGGATTTTATGCAGCAAGGCTTGCCAAATAAAGTAGATGATCTTGGGTTCAAAAGGTTTGTGCCAAAGAGTGTGTATTAGCCCAACTAGGTTAGTCAAGGTCAGTACTCCATTTACAAGTAAGATGGTCAATTATAGAATCTAAATTACCATAATGGATTATCATTAGGCATGATGACTGGGATTTTATGCAACAAGGCTTGCCAATTAAAGTAGATGATGTTGGGTTCAAAAGGTCTGTGCCAAAGAGTGTGTATTAGCCCAACTAGGTTAGTCAAGGTCAGTACTCCATTTAAAAGTAAGATGGTCAATAATAGAATCTAAATAAAAAGGAGGTTGTATATGCATTTTTCTTCGGTTTCCACAATGAGGGAGCTATTAGGCCATCTTAGATTAGAGAGTCTATTTGTGATTTCTCCACAACTAAAGGGTAATTTGGCTTGTAACCAAGCTTCTCTTATGATAGAATAGGTTCTCTTATGTGAGTGTGGTATGAGATAGTTTCTTGATAGTTCCTCCCATCACTACAACATTTGGGTTCAAATTGCGAGAATAATTTGTGACTACAGTCCAATTTGTGGGTGATTTTCATTCTTTTTGCAATTGTCCCCAATGTTGTCACAATACTAATGTTTGTGTCATAATTGCAACATTGGCATGATTATAAAAAAAAAATTAAAAAAATGACATTAATCATTCTCCATTTATTTTGATCAATTGTGGAGAGTTGTGTGTGAAAGAGAGTTGAGAGTTCCAAACAAGGGTGGAGAACTCTAAACATTGGTGGAGATCAATGGGGATCTAAGATTTTGTTGTCATGCCCTTGTGATCAGTACATTTCTTGTCATATCCTTGTGATCTCTACATTTTGTTCTCCTTCCCTTGTGATCTTCGTGCCCCAACTTATAAAGAATGGTTGGATATAAAGGCTCCATATGTTGGCCCAACAATGGAAGCCAAGGATGTAGCCATGCATGTATTGGCATTGTCTCCTTACGAGGATCCCAAGTATCTACTGATGTTGTTAATTTGAGCATTTCTATATGATCCATAATGTTATGAAGCACTGAAGCTGGTAGTAACTTCTTTCATGTCTCTAGTAAATGTAGAATAGGTTAAGGGTCCCTTCACTCCTAGTAATTTGTATCAACTAATCTCACTACTTGAAGAATAACTTCAGTGAAGAGTTGAGTGTAAGGAGTTGAAGAAGCAAGTTCTTCTTATGTGTAAATGCCATAATCATGAGGTTCATTCCCTTGTAGAAGCCTCTACCACAATGACATTACCTCTATACCATGAAAAGGATGTTGAAGTGGTTTCCAACCTTGAAACACTCTTATAAGCAATGGCAAAGCAAATGCAGATGCAATACATGACAACTTGCACAACTTGTAATCCTCCCAATTTTGGACTGTAAATTCTCAAAGAGACTAGCAAGTGATTCCAACATCATAGTACCTACCACAACACTTTCTTGGATTCTATCCAGTGCTCCCATAATATCCTCTATGTTATCTAGCTATTGTTTTAGCCATGCCATCTCATTCTAAAGTCGCTCCTTCTCCTTCTAGTATATTTCCATAAGCTCTATCTTGTGCCTTAATTTATTTTTATCAAACTTCTGAATATCTTCCTCTACCATATCTAAAATCAACATAACATTGTATTGTAACTCTGGCATAGGTGTTTGATCCTTGATAGCTTTCATTTCAGTATTCACATTTTCAAGATTTGTCAATACCCTCACTCATGAACCTCTCATGTCAAGCACTTTTTATACTATTTTAACACCCTATTCTTGCTTCAAAGCTAAGAGTTCTTCAGGTGTATTTTCTTGTTAAACATTAATTTTTTTGAATAATTATAAACTCTTTGAAAATACATTGTTGTTTTCTATTAGCATTGATGAGCTTCCCTTGAACAAAATCAAAATGAAGAGGCCTAAATGAAACACAAATTATGTTATTTCCTTTATTGCACCCATATCTTCTCATTATGTCCCTATGCTAGACAATATTGTCTATTGGTTCTCATCAACAACTAAGAGAATTAGTTATCTGCCACTATCAAAACTTATCAATGGGAGAAAGATAGTCCAAATAAGTAATCAATATGAAATGGGAGTTGTCTTGATGTGGTAGATGGAGATATAAATGGAGCATATTTATAGGGGTGAGATGGGTCGATAATTAGGTGAGAAATGTGATGAATTGGGATGAAATGAAAAGGTGCGATTTTGAAAATGAATAATGGTGAAGATATAAACATTAAGTATAACATCTCCAATAATTTGTAGATATACACATAAATTATACCAAAATTTTCTTTCAAAACCATATGTACAGATATAAACATCAAGAAAAATATGACCAATATTTTTACAAATATATGTACATTTATTACACAATGTTTTTCTTTCAAAACCATATGTGCATATATAAACATTAAGTACAACCAACTCAATAAGGGTACAAGAATAAGCTATTCCTATGAAGAAGGATCATGTTAGATATTACAAGGGAATTTCATCAAAATAGCGAGACAATTGCTAGATTGTTGTCTAACTTTCAAAGAGAAGGCGATGAAAAATGTTATTGTTCTTGCAAGAGTTTTAATGACTTAAAGAAAAGAAGAATA
>CM053784.1:653824841-653857341 GCA_028749045.1 Cupressus sempervirens
AGCCCAGAATTCCTCCAGTTAGGAATCCCCTTCCCAAACTCTCCTTTTGATCAATCTTGTGGTTGAAATTTAAAATATTGATACCCTTTTTATAGATAATAATAAATCTGGTTCTATCTCATAGAAACTCCCTCCAAAAGTGTTCAAGGAAATTTGCAATGATTGCTCATTTGGAATTATCCCTGCTCTTCCATCTTTTGATGCTTCTCCAAACTTGCCCACTATGGACATAGATTCTCACTTTGAACATGAAGACAATCCAAAATTTGATGGCTTGGCTGCAGAAAGAAGGGGGAGGCCACCAAGATCTAAAAAAAAGCTCTCTAGTAAGAAAATAGGGGATTGTGCGAATAAGGCTCTTACCTCTATCGATGATGCATATTCTACCCCCTCCAGTGTTTCCCAATGAATTGCATATTGTGGAATGTTAGGGGTCTTGAATTCCTAGACTAAAAAATTGATATCAAACATCTATTAAACTCTTTGAACTCTGTTGATATGTTTATGATGCAAGAAATTAAAGCTACCAATTTCTTATTTGAAACGAATCTTAATTTCATTTGGAATGATGCTATTAAATTCTACTATAATCATATTAGGGCTAGAGGAGGAATTTCTCTCCTTGTCAACCCCAAGTGGTGGAATCACATTACTGATAATGGTGTTTCTCCTTGCCAGAGAGCTATCTAGTTTATTATGAAACATGAAAATAATCTGGTTGGATTTTGTCCTATATATGCCTCCAATGATCTCTTGAATTGGTTGACAACTCTCCCTAATATCCCCTAGTTATTTGGTGGGCACTTTAATATGATCGAGTCTCAAAGCAATAAAGCAAGGGGCAACCCTTTTTATTGGAAAGATAATAAAAAATATCACTAGCTCAAGTTTATTAATTTTAAAAACCTCTTCCATCCTCTTGTTGGCATTAGAGATTTTAACTCGGGCATTTGGCACACTTGGTACAATTTCCAGCAAGGCGACTCATGGATCTATTCTAGATTGGACTACTTTTATGGAAATAAGCTTTCTCTCTCCTTTCTTCCTGATAGCCAAGGAAATATTGTCCTTGTTCAGGCTACTACTCTTTCTAACCACCATCCCATTTTCACTTGCATGAATTTTAAATTTTCTCTAGCTCATAAGAAGGCTTCTTGTCATAAATTTATCCTAAATACTAGGCTTCTTCTCGATGAGGATGTTCTTGTTGCCATCTAGATTATTAGGAACATTAATAATGTTAATCTCATTAGGCATTCGAGGATTGATAGATGGAAGGCCAATCTTCCTACTTGGATATGTCTCCTCTAGACTATTAGTCAAAAGAAGGCTAAGGACTATAGGTTCATCGAAAAACATCTTTGTTCTAATATAAAAACTACTGAAAATAATTTTTAGGTTGATTCTTCCAATGTTGATTTTATGTCTCAAGTTATATCCACTAAGGATGTTGTGAGAAAGCACCAATAGACCAAAATTCAAGGAGCTAAGGTCAGGTCTTGGGCCCATTGGCTTCAGCATGGGGAACATGGTTCCAAATTCGTCTTTAATCTTCTTAAACAAAAATATGTCAATGAATCTATTAACAAGCTTTTAATTGACAACTAGGAAGTGTCAGATCCTATTGTCATTAATAAGGCTTTTTCTAATTATTATAGAAATCTTTTCACTTTTGAAGATTCATTGGAGGTAGAGGACTTTAGAAATAAATGTAAGCCTCTTATTCCCAAAAGGTTGGATCTTGATGATATCTCTAGCTTATCCAAATATATCTCCTTGGATGAGATTGAAATTTCTATCAAAGCCCTTAAGGATGACAAGGCCCCCAGTCCTAATGGGCTCCCTATTGAATTTTACAAGGCTGATATTAGTTGGATTAGCAAAGATATGCATGATTTGTATACTGAGGCCATATACTTAGGCTCCGTGGCCCTGAGATTAATAGTGGTATTATTAACCTCCTCCCCAAAGATGGGGATAAAGCTCTTATTAAAAATTCGAGGCCTATCACCCTCCTCGATGTCTCTTATAAAATCTTAGCCAAAATTTTAGCCCTTAAGCTCATGCACATTCTTCCCAAGTTTGTGTCTGCCACCCAAATTGGCTTCATTAAGGGTAGATACATCTTGAAGAACTTGATTACTTGTTGGGAAGCTATGGAATTGGCTAATTGTTCTCATCAAACTTCTTCTTTCCTCATTCTTGACTTTGAGAAAGCTTATGATAGGGTCAAATGGGAATTTATCCTTATGATGTTGGAAGCTTTCGATTTCCACCCTTATTTCTGCAATGTTGTTCAAATTCTACTTCAAGATGCCTTTGCTCAAGTGGAAATCAATGGTTCCTACTCTGATCCCTTTCCTCTTGGCCAATCCATTAGGCAAGGCTATCCTCTAGCCCTTGCTTTGTTTTTTATTGCTACTAAAGCTCTATTTTATATACCTAGAGATAACTCGTTGTACCCTGAAGTTAGATGCCTCTATCTACCGAATAATTATGAGCTCATAAATAGTCATTTTGTTGATGATACTACTTTATTTTTTGAGCTTACTGATAGAAATTTTAAAGCTTTGCAAACTAAGTTGAATTTTCTCTATACCATTTCTGGTGCTGGTATCTCCCAAGTGAAGTCCATTTGCCTGGGATGGGATGAGCAGCCCCCTAACTAAAACACTCAGTATGGCTTCTAATGGGGAGGTCCTAGTAAGATTGTCAAGTATCGTGGTATTCCTTTTTCTGTTGAACCCTCTCTTAAAGATAGGTGCTCTTGGATTAAGGAAAAAATTGACAAGAAGCCTAACAAATGGCACAATAGGTCTTTATCTCTTGCTGGTAGAATCCAGGTTTTTCAAAAGATGTTGTCTTCTTATAGTATTTATTATTCTTCCACTTGGATGTTCAATAATTACCAAATTTTAGAAATACATAAGGTTATTATACTTTTTTTATAGTTTGATGGTAAAGGTAATAGAAAGATGCATGAGGTGAAGTGGGACTGGTGTTATATTGAAAATGTCCTTGGAGGGCTAAGGCTTAAAGACCTTAAGATTCAAGGCATTACCCTATCTACCAAATATATCTTTCACTCTCTGGAGGATAATAATACTTAGAACATGCTTGTTAGACGTAACATTGGGAGAGGTTGTCCTAAAAAGGCAAGAACTTGGAAAAATCTCCCCTTTTTCAATCTTATTGTTGGTAACTTCTTGGTTATTGTCCAAGGCTCTATTATTTTCAAATCTATCTAGAGAGCTTGGGATCATGCCCAAAAATTTGTCACCAATAAGGAGTTTCATAGTCACATGTGGCTCCATGGTGAAAGGTCCATTTGGTGGAACTTACACCTGAATGGTAAGCCCCTAGCCCTCTCCCAAGGATGCTCTGCCAGATTGTGGGTTAAAAAATGTATTTCCCAGCTGGTTGACATCTTTGAGTAGAATAAACTCAAAAAAATGTTTAATATCCCTAATTGTCACAAGAAGAGTTATACTATGATTTCTCAAGCTTCTAAAATCCTTCATTATATTTGTCATGTGGATTCCCATAGACACTTAAAATGTAATTGGCTGGATGGGGTCATCATGCCTAATCTCAAAGCCAAAAAAAAATATAGGATTATTGATCATAATGAAGATATTATTCATCAGATTAACACTGTTTCATATTCCTCTCTTGATGCCAAGGTTTGGAAATATTACCTTGATATTCTTTGGAAAAGCTCTGTTGAGCCTAAAATCAAATGTTTTAAATGGTTAGTTCTACTTGATAGACTCCCCATTAAAAAAATGGTCATAATGCTGACATTTGTAACTTATGTAGGCTGCCTAAAATTGGTAGACACATTCTTTTTTATTATTTATTTGCCAAAGTGATCTGGAATATGTTTGGTATGTTTTATCTTATTAATGTGAATATTCTTGATATTGTTATTGGTCATATCAATGGTATTAATAGGATGCCAATATTTTTTGGAACATGTTGTCTTCTAACATCCTCTAGCAGATCTTGAAGTGTGGGAACGAGGAAAGGTATCAAGGTAAGCCAAGAGTTCTTACTGAGTTTTTTCAAAAACTCACACATTTTAAAATCCTTTTGTAGGTCCATACCACCATGATGATTGAAAAAGAGAACTTGAGAAGATTTCTTAAGGATGGACATGCCACCTTCTTCTTCTAGGAGTTAAACCATTGCTTTGAGTGGAAGAGAACCCTTGATGATATCCAAATTTTTGAACAAACATACAAAAGGCTGAACAAAGAAATCAGGAAAAATGTTAGTACTAGGAAGGAGGAGCTATTTATGCTAACTCAGATCTAGGAGCGCAAAAGTATTGTGTTGATGGAAGGCCTGCTTGGGTGGACTACTTGGGTTGATACCCACTATGATGTCCTCTATTACCTTTTTAGTTTCTTCTTTTTGAGCTATTTGTAATTATGATACTTTGATCTTGGGTTGAGGAATTGTCTTTTTGTTGCTACTTAGTGAACTTTGTGTAATATTTTTGGTCTCTCTATAGTTTTGATTAAGTAAAAGCAAGTTTTAAAGGATGCGAAACCTATACAACAATAGAGTTCTAGAAACAAGCAAGAAAAAAGAACTAGAGAGAAAAGAAACCAAGACCAAGCATGAAACAGATCTCAGACGAAAAAAAGAGGTCATAGAGGACAGTGCTAGAAAAAGCACTTAAAGTCCAACAAAGGAATAGCAACTGACCAGCTAAGGAGTATTGATCAGATTCACAGCCTGGTCCACTAGAGAATGCATGGTTTCAACAACAGCTTTGACCTCATCTTTCCTACTGGTTTCCTCAATCTTCTTTGAATGGACCTAGGTACACATACTTGGTCCTTGAGAATCAGCCCCCAAGGTAGAATACTGGTCTTTAACCGCCTCATTCTTCTTCAGGAAGGTAAAAAGATTTTCCACCATCTGCTTAAGCTATTCGTCCATGTTGCCCAGTCTGGATTCTAGTTTTGATACCTTCCCTTGCACACTACTAATATCCTTGTCCATAACCCTCTATTTAGCTTCCAACACAGGAATCTTATGCATCAAATTTTTAACTTCTTCAGCATTTCCTATGACCTCTGAGAGCTTGTCGATATGTTGTCCTAGAGCTCTTTCCCCTCCCTATAAATTTAATATAAATTTAAAATCGTAATATTTATAGCCAAATTAGAATTTTAAAGAAAAAAAAGAATTTATTACAATAATCTTTGACTTCCCTTTTTGAATTTTTAAATATACTTTATGTCTTATATAAATAAATATAATATAAATAATTATCAATAATATAATTTTTAATTTATGAAAATATATAAAAGTCTACAAACTATATTTTAAAAAATCAAAACTTTTCTCATTATTGAAATTCAATAACAAAAACAATGACATAAATTTAAAAAAAACTTAAAATACAAAGTATTAAGTGTAAAAGTTTAAATAATATATTTTAGCCAGTAAGCTATAGAAATTGAAATTTTGATAGAAGAGTTATTAGTAGGCTGAAAAACTTGTCAATTTGGCCAGAATATTGTACGTCTTCCCATTTATAATTTACAATTTTAATCTCCATTTTAAACTCTTACTTTGATATTTATTAGTTGTTTTCTCCACTTTTAACTATTATTTTTCTTTTTCTATTTATATAAAGAATAATTACTAGTGATCTACATTAACTCATGTTGTGATCTCTATTTATTTAACTTCTAATTTTTTAAAAATTGATTTACATTTTAATTTTTAATTTTTTTTTTATATTAGTTTCATTTTTTCTTTAAATCTTATTTTTAGTTTCTATAATTTATTTAGTCAATAGAATATTTCTTAGAGACACTTTTTTTTTAATATTCTCTTTTTGCATTTCTCTTATTAATTTTTCATAATAGAATTTTTGATGGAGCTTTTTAAAATGATTATTATTTTTGTATTTGATAAATTGAATTTAAATAAATAATATGTATTAATCTATTTAAAAAAATTTAGTAAATATTATGTTTTTGATAAGAAAAATAGGTTTTATAGGGGTCTTGAAATCCAAAAGTTGTTACATATCAGAGGATTGTAAATAGAACAAAAAAAGCCTAGAAACAAAACTATGGCCAACAAAAAGGCCAGATTGAAAGACAAGAAAAAAAGCCAAACAAAAAACCTACAGAAACCCAAAAACAAAAAGACAAAAATTGATAATCCTTTACTGGTTTTCCATGTTATGGTTGTAAGTCTCCAAATTTTTCATCCTTTTTTCAACCAACCTGGTAACATCTCCTTGACCTGTCAGATTCCCTTTCTCAAACTTCTTCCCTTGGCTTTCCAACAATCCCATTCTTTCTTTTACCTCCTTTAATTCATGAGATAACCATTTAATTAATCTAAAATTATCTATCATGTTATTTCTTGCATTGTTAATCAGGTTCATTCCCACTTCCCTCACATTGTCAATGATGGCGACCAATGCATGACGAATAAGTTCCTCCATCTTGATCTTTCCCTCTTTTTCTTCAAGGATTTGGGGATTCATGACTTCTTTCACAATTCCCATGTTTGAAGTTTTGACATTGAAATTTTTCCTAATCATTCGCCTATCTTTAATAACCACCTCACCACTTCCTCTATTTTCTCCTTTTCATGCTCCTATGGGGGACTTGGAGAGGGAGGAAGCACTAAAATCTCTAGACCGGAATCAATTTTCCCCTTCTAAGGGTATGTCCTCTTTTATTATCCTTTTCTTCTTTATGGGGTTATCAACTTGCTCCTCTCTATCTTCATCTTCCTCACTCTTATTCTCCTCATCTATATCCATGTCATCTCCTTCCTCATTATACTCTTCTTCCCCCTAACCAACAATTTTAGGCCCAATGCCCCTGGGGCTTTTCCTAAATGGAAATTTACTTCAAGTAGGCATTTCCTTTTCTGTTCCCCTTTCCTTCTTTCTCGATGAGAGATAATCTTCCTCCCACTTTGAGCTTTTACTCTAAACATTTTTTTTTATCTTAGCAGAAGTTAGAGCTCCCTATCTCCTTAGAAGAAGCCATTGCATGAGATAGGGATTTACTCCTACATTAAGCCTTAAAATTCTCATAGATCAAGAGAAGTAAACCCTCATGCAACGAGGGGTTAGAACTAGGTTTTTTCTTGTGCCCATAAATGCTCTTGTGCATGAAAGAATACAAATAAAATGGAAAGTAAAACTTAACCCTATAACAAAAATGATTAAGCAAAACAAAATGGTGGGTTGTAACCCTATCAAATCTTGTATCCAGAGATATATACTCAGTAGCGACCCTTAGCACATACCTCCAGAGCTTCTTAATCAAGTCCATCTCATAGTAGGTCTTGCATTTCACTAGTTCCTTTTTCTCTTCCATGTTCTTGGTGAAATCCTTAACCCCATTCATAGACACCTTTTTATCTCTATAGAACTTTAATCCCTCATCTGGAATTTCAGTGACATGGGCGATGACCTCCATAGTAACTTGATATGACACCCCATCCACTTTGACCCTACCACCCTTCTATGAATTTACCATAAGATTGGTAATCATTGGGTCATATCCATGAAGCATGTCAATATGATTTGAAATTCCACCCTTTTCAAGCTTCTCCCAAACTTTGGTTCTTTCCTTCCATTTGTCTGCCTCACCTACTAGCTCTTTCCTACTCTATTCACCCACCATCTTCATACTATAAACATTTTCTATTCTCATAAATGAAATCCTTTATTTCCCTTCCTCAATCCACTGTATACTTTGTTCAAAATAGCTTTGTTTTTCACTAATTTGTTTTTCAAGTCCATAAAAATTGTAAAGGATATAGACTACCCATAAAGCATGTCAATTTGACACAGAAAACATCATCCACCCGTTCCTTCTATTTTTACCATAATTGCATTAATTTGCATAATTAACTTAGGATTTCACCATTTCCCACTTTCCATTTGGTCTTAGAATTAGCCAAGCCTCTTGCCTTAAGAATACCATTCCAAATGACCAATCCATTCAGGATCTCAGGATCATTGAGAAAACACCTTAGAGAAGGCCTTCTAATATAATTCTCCAGTAAAATGTCTCTCCATTCCTCCATACTATTGAAAATGTACTAGATGTGCTTAGCCAGAAGAGCCTTATTTAGATGTCTTAGTTTCCTAATTCCAAGACCTCCACAACTCTTGGGGAGGCAAAGATTATCCCAAGCCATAAGAGGGTATCTTTTATGTTCCTCAACACCAAACCATAGAAACTCTCTCTAGAATTTGTCAACGTATTGGCTGGTATGCCAAAGAGACTTAGGGCATACATTGAAATTTTTTGAAGAGTAGATTTCACCAAAACACATTTTCTAACATGGTTTAGAGTAGTACCTTTCTATCATACCAACTTCTTACTAAATCTATCAAGAATCCCATTCCAAAAAGAATCTGGTGGCTTAGTTCCCAATGGGAGTCCAAGATAGCTAGTTGGAAGGTTGCCAACCTCACACCCAAGAATCCCAACAATCATCCTTTATCTTTCAATAAGAGTATTAATAAAGAAAACTGAGCTTTTTACCCAATTAATGAGCTGGTCTGATCCCCTGATATACACATCCAATAATTTCTTCATCTCTTTAGGCTCTTAAAATGAAGCTTCCTCTCCCATGATAGTGTCATCCACAAAATGTTGATGGGTAGAAGAAACATATCTTGAAGAAGGATTGATTCCGCCTATTATCCCATCCTATATTTTTCTTTGAGTCAACCTACGAATAAACTTAGCCATGATAATGAAGAGGATAGGAGACAGGGGATCCCCCTACCTTAAGCCTCTTGAAGGTTTGAATAAATTAGAAGGAACTCCATTGATCATTATGGAAAGCAATGAAGTAGAAATAAGTTGAGAAATGAGTTTACACACCTCATGATCAAAACCAAAAGCCTGGAGAATAGAACCAAGGAAAGTCCAGTCCACCCGATGACAGGCTTTGGAGAAATCTAGCTTGAGTAGAAGTCCTTCTCTTTTATCCACTTCCAGAGAATGAATGACTTCATGAACCATCATGATAGAATCCAACATTTTTTTTCTAGGGACAAAACCTGTTTGCTGCTGAGATATGATCAAAGGAAGAATATTACGGATTCGAGATCTCAACACCTTCAAAATGATCTTGCAGAATGAATTAGAAAGACTAATGGGCCTAAATTGGTCCATTGAATCTACCCCTACAACTTTAAGAATGAGAACCAAAAATTTAGAGTTGAGTTCTTTAAGAAGATTCCTGGCCCCAAAAAATTTCTACACTGCCTTGACAACATCCACCTTAACCACCTCCCAATATACCTAAAAGAAGAATGTATGAGAATCATTTAGCCCTGGGGCCTTATCAATTGGAAGAGAGAACAAATCTTTTTTAACTTCATGAGCATTAGGAATCACCCGCAACATTTTATTGTGTTGTGGTTGAATTAACTGGGGAAGAGATGAAACAATTTCATTCTGATCTAGCATAGGTAATATGAGATCTCAGGAAAGAAGAGAAGAGAAAAAAGAAATATCTTCAGCAAAAATATCATTATTTTGTGTCAAAAGAGCCTGACCCTTCTTAATTCCTATGATCTTGTTATTAGCTCTATGATTAAGAGTGGAAAGGTGGAAAAGTCTGGTGTTTTGATTACCCTCTTTAATCCAATTAATTTTGGATCTTTGCTTCTAGATGTTCTCTTCTCTACTTATAATGTTATGCAAATCAGTGAGAATTGACATCTCTATATTCTTGTTCTGATCAGTATATCCATCCTGCTGAATAATATCCTAAATACTACTAATCTTATTTGACATCTCCTCTTTTTCCTGAAAAGTATGACCAAAATTTATCTTGTTACAAACTTTAATATAACGTTTAATGTTACTCAATTTGTTGGCAGCACTAAACATAGCAGTCTCTTCCGCCTCAATATTCCACCAAGAGGAGATCCTGTCCAAAAGTTCAGGATGAGATATCCACATCTTTTCAAACTAAAAAGGATAATTCCTCCTAGCCTCAAGAGATGCAATTGAGAGGAAAATGGGGGAATGACCATACCCAACTCTAAGGAGAAGTGCAAGCTTACAAGTAGGGATATGGGAGTTAAACACAAATTTATATTTTCTAAAGATTCCTCTTTCATTTTATTTGGTTGGATGAGTGGTAGGATACACTATATTAATTTATAGTATATCCTATAATGGAGAATTTTGATGACCTATATTTTGTATTTTAAAAAATAATATCTTAACTTTTGCTTAATATCATATTATGCCTTTGAAGTACTAATGCAACTTAAGTAGTACATACTAAGAAGGAATGTTTTCATAGATATGGTCTGTATAATATAAATATTTTATTATTATTTTTAATTAGAAAATATAATTAATAATTATCATTTTATTTTAATACTTAATTTGTTAATTATTATAAAATAATTTATTTAAATATTTAAAATATAAGTAATTATTAGTACTTTTGAATTTTCTTAAAGTGGCAAACTGCAATAAAACATCAACATTATAATCTTTAATCAATCTTTCATTTATATACAATTCAAATATTCAAATGTTTTCCTTCTAATATTCAAATATTTTTTGTTGTTCAACTCCTCTATTTTATGAAAAGGAAAAACATGCTTTTTTTAATTAGCCGAGAGGCCACTTCAGTCTTAGTCTCATAAGAGACCCACCCCCAATCCGTGCAACCAAAAATTGCTATAAATAACAAATAGCAAATAGATAGTAATTGATAGTAATTGCTGATTCATGTATTAATTAATAACAAATAAATAATTAGGTTTTTTTTACCGTGAATCATGTATTAACTCCTATCTATAACTCATTTATTAATTCTTAGGGAAGAGTTGCGATATAAAAGCTGAGAGAGGTGTTTCATTTAATTTTCAATAGTATATAGTAATATATTCACTCAAAATAATTGGAACCATAATATACTATAGTACTGGTGATTCATTCAATTAGAACATTAAAAATAATTGGAACCGTCTATCCACATCAGATGAGTAACCGTACTCTATAACCTTCTCTTTATAATTGTGTTGTTTCTAACTATACATTCTCGCTTCTTTGCATTCGTTACAGTCCGCAAATAAAATTTTAAGTCTCCTCTCTCTTCATTTTATTTCAGTTTTCTGCTTTGTAGATGTTATCCACACTTTGTAGATGTTAAATAGCAAAGACTTTCATATTTGGGTGCAAATTTTATGTCTCATGT
Organism: Cupressus sempervirens; assembly: GCA_028749045.1. NCBI lineage: Eukaryota > Viridiplantae > Streptophyta > Pinopsida > Cupressales > Cupressaceae > Cupressus > Cupressus sempervirens. The sequence continues at coordinate 653,836,077 of CM053784.1, forward strand.
TAATTTGAAATGGTTCTTCTGTATCTTTTAGGCATCACTTATTCATTTAATATTTGGTGTTTGTTTTTCATTAGAACGAAATTTTGAAGTGATTGGAGAGTAGGAGGTTTGGAAAAAGAAGGAGACTAAGAGAGCAATCAGCTGGCAATCATCTGAACCAGGTTCCAAATATGGCTCTATATGCACCTATTGAATTTTGTTTTCTTATTTTCCATGGGTGAAGCGATTGCATTCTAAACAATTTACTGCTTACCCATTACAAAAGGATTTTGTCCTCCAAAAGTTCACAGTTGTATATATTTCATGAATTTGACTTCCTTCACTCTTGGGCTTTAAAAAATCTAAATATTTTTAAAATTTACATTTATCTCCTAAACATGGAAGAATGTATTCAGTTGCTGAGATTCATATTATCATTCAAAAAATACTTCAATCATTTTTTGGAATCATTTATATTGAATCCTTTAGTAAACATGCAAAATAATACTAAGGTATTGATATCTCAGGCACCTGCGTCTGTTTATGTCCTAATTTTATCTCAAAATCGCTCCATTACTTTTCATTCTAGCAGCTATCTAATTTTACCATGCTAAGCTCCATTATCTACTGTCCACAATTCTTCTTACGAAATCAATAATCACTAAGCTACTTCAAACAAACAAATTTGGACACACTATGACACAAATTGGGAGGAAATTAAAGCAGCAAAAGTCATTGACACATGAAATTTCTTCTTTGATGATAATATTTAAATAAGTAAATAAGTTTTGAGGGTTATCCACCTCAACAGCTATTAGAAACCCTATTTCTTTAGCAGCTACATATATATGTTCACTACGATCTTTGCTTTGGCATAAATTTGCACCTATTGAAAATTAAAACTATAAAGAAACATGGTGATAGTAGATAACAAAATTATTTCATTGATCTGGCTGCACACAATATGTTATAATTTCTCTCTATTTATAGAGGCTTCCAACACCTATAGGTTTTTAGAGCTTCCCTAAATTCATGTTGAAAATAAACTAACTTCCTCATACATTACAGAGGATGTGGTATTATTTTGACAGCACTAATAGTCAATGGCTAGAAGTATGACAGACTGACAGTTTTGTTGTAACTAACCAGCCACATGGGTTTGACTACTTCTTAACATCCTTGTGATGGTTGTGGCAGTAGTAGTTATAACTATGTCGGTGTGCAGTCAGATTAATGAAATAATTTTGTTATCTGCTATCACCATGTTTTTCTTAGTTCTAATTTTCAATATGGCTAAACTAGGCTTTGATACCATATTGAAAATTAAAACTATAAAGAAACATGGTTACAGCAGATAACAAAATTATTTCATTGATCTGGCTGCACACAATGTGTTGCAATTTCTCTCTATTTATAGAGACTTTCAACACCTATAGGTTTGTAGAGCTTCCCTGAATTCATGTTGAAAATAAACTAACTTCCTCATACATTGCAGAGGATCTGGTATTATTTTGACAGCACTAACAGTCAATGGCTGGAAGTATGACAGACTGGCAGTTTTGCTGTAACTAACTAGCCACATGGGTTTGACCACTTCTTAACATCCTCCCTTAATTTCTACCACTAAAGACTCTTTCAGTGGGAGAAATTACAATAAGAAATTTAAACATGATAGGTCCCGGCATTAAGCCTTTTGAGGTACCCATTTACAACATAAAAAATTTATTTTTCTTGTTAAGTGGTTTTAGCTTACCACAAACTCTTTGAAAAAAATGCTTTAGGATCTTTCACCCAAACAAGTTGTTTTTGTTTACCACAAACCCTTCAAGACTTTTAGGTTTTTCACCTAAATAAGTGGTTTTGGCTTACCACAAACCGTTCAATAGATTTACTTAAACAAGTGGTTTTGGATTACCACAAACCCTTCAAACTTCACAAAACCATTGATCCAATGATAGGTAAACCAGCTCTTAAATTTTCTCTAGCATACTAATATTGAGTCCATATGAAAAATAATCTATCTATTGAATCACGTGGGTACCTAGCCACTATGCTTGCTAGTTCTCTAGGAATATTTTTCAGATACATGGTTCATCAATATAGTAAAAACTTTTGAAGTGTCAGGTACAACCGATAGTACAACTCTTGCTACAACCATCACTATTGTGATCTTCATATTGCAAACATTGACTTCAATGATCAGCCTTTCTTTTCATTTGACAACAACATATCTTCTCCAGCTTGCTCCAACTTGCATTTCCACAACTCCTTTTCTCTATTAGTTTGTTGAGGTTCCCCAATTTCTTTATTTACTAACCTCCATAAAGCCTTCTCTCTTAGAGCATTCTTGACTGCAATCTTCCAATCTGCAAAACCACTTCCATCAAAGATAGGCAAAACTTCATTTGAAGAACCCATGTTACCAAAAAAATCAGTCTTCAAACAAATCTAGCAATATTCCAGTAGCATAACAGCCTTGCAACCAAATATCACTCCAAAAAAAATCAGCCCTGCAAACAAACCATTTCTAGTAATATATTTTCCTTCAACAAAACCCTCTAGCAATATTTCTAGCTGAACCTCTAAATGAATCTCTAGCTGAACCTGGCTAAACCTGGCTCTGATACCATAATAAAAAAATAGAAAAGCAAAACTGTCTTGGATCGAAATCTGGCTCTGATACCATATTGAAAATTAAAACTATAAAGAAACATGGTGACAACAGATAACAAAATTATTTCATTGATCTGGCTGCACACAATGTGTTACAATTTCTCTCTATTTATAGAGACTTCCAACACCTATAGGTTTGTAGAGCTTCCCTAAATTCATGTTGAAAATAAACTAACTTCCTCATACATGGCAGAGGATCTGGTATTATTTTGACAGCACTAACAGTCAATGACTGGAAGTATGACAGACTGGCAGTTTTGTTGTAAGTAACTAGCCACATGAGTTTGACTACTTCTTAACAGCACCTCTATTTGCTGGTAAATCTGATCGTAATCGTAGGAAGATTATACAGATGTAGAATGGCCAGTTTGGAATATATCAATCAGTGCCGAGGACGATCCAAGAACAGATAACGCTTGATCAGATGAAGAGAAAGTGGGCTTAGTTCATGAAGCACAAATCAAATGGGATTTTTCTTCACTACATTGCTCAGGATTCTCGCTGCCCATGCATCCATGGAAACCCCAAATCTTGTGTGTGGAATGCTTCTCCCTTTTATTATTATTTCATGTTAAACAACACAACAACACATGGCTTTCCTGCATGTAAGGAGAAAAAACTGTAATGCCAACTGTTAAAGCCATATGAGAATGTTAACCCCAACATCTTCTTCTGCAAATTTTTTTTGATATTTGCCCGCCCTTTAGCAAAAACATGCCAGCTGTCCATCTGCAGAACCGGTAACTCCAATATTTTGCTTTGAGACTCGCTCCTTCTCTCGCATAGAAACTTGCAAAGCCTTCTATTTGGGCAGTGGAAATATGACAACATTCATATTTGGCAGTGAGAGGGTAACCATCGATCATATTTTGTGAGCAAAGCCTTGCAATGATATGATTAGAGGACTAAATGAAACAATTTTATTCTTTCTGATCTGGTACTATGTCTTGCCCTACTTGTTTCTGGGAGTACTTTTTACATTAATGGCAAATTCTATATTAAATTAATTATAATTACGAGAGCCCGTACTCAATCATAACTTTTCACATGAGAACAGGGAAGCAAAATTAGGCTTCAAACGTCAAGAAAGAGTTAGTTATTTTGAGAAAAATAAACACCTAATTACTACCACAATACATCCACTTGGGTAGGCAAAATCCTCTTGCTCAGGACTAAATCCTTCTTCATTAGACTTCTTCCCTGTTTTCCTTGAGCATATAAATATAAGATTAAAATGATCACCTGGGTATTACAAGGTAGCAGCGGATTGCCAATATTTGATGTGAGCATCAAAAACTTTGAGGAACTTGAATGAATTCTCTGACATGTTTATAATTTACTTACATGAAGTAATTGGATAAGCATCATCTGGTCATATTTTCTCAAAATGTCACTAGCTAAGTACTTTGCTAGCAAAGTATCTCAGACTAATTTTCTTTTGATGGCACTCATCATGCAACACAAATGGAAGGTATGTATACTACAAAGTATATCTGAGATATCAATTAGTTTTTTAATCGTATTTGCCCTACTTCCACCAAAATGTCTTGACTGATCTCTCAGTTGGATCCAGGGGTTCCTATAGTAAATGGATTTGGAGCACTGATGTTGATAACTATTATCAGCTTTTTAAAAAATAAATTCAAAAGCTATATCTAGAAAATATTCATTTCAAGTTTTGGTTATGTTTATTTTTGCAAATCACCACCATTTGGATAGTGGCATGAAAATTAAGTCTGATATATTGATTTACAAAATTTAAAAATGGATCTGTACATATCTGAAAGGGGGAACATTTGTTGTACTTGCATATTCATGTTGCTATATTCAATCTATTCCATATGATGTCGTTACCATGAATCATTGTGCAATAAGCTTTCTCTGTACTATGATTGCTATTATAAATTCTTGCTCTGCTCATGCATAAATCACAACTATCTTTAGTTCTTAATGTGTTGCTCTTTCACAATGAACACTAATGCTTTGTGCATCATCTCTTTATCTCTGAAGCAACCATTAGAGTTGAAATTCATGACTCGAGTAAAAATTTCATTATCAAATTTTATTAATTTGTTCAATAGGTAGAATGAATTCTGTAACAATTGCAATGGTGCCAGCTCTCCGACTTCTGCCCATCCATTGCCTGTCCTGCCAAAAAAATTCAGACATTAAATCGTAAGCAAAAAACTTAAATTCATTAATTTGATACTCTTGAAATTAGATAGGCACATCTTCGCTAAAAGCCTCCTAACAACAAGCGCAGTAGAATTTTTGGCACAAATTCTTTGCAAGACATACCCAAATTCATGGAAACGTCTGCTCTAAGAGCACAAATTGTGTACATTACAACACCAAAAATTATCAAAATTGATGCAACAAATTTTCATGCTCTTGTTCAAAAGCTCGCTGGAAAATATTCTTGCGGCTCGGTCGGAAAATAGTTGGCAAAATGAAAGCAAAATAAGTTCAGATCTGTTGTAAAGCTGACCGGAATGGATTCGTCTGGTTTAAACAATAGTTATAAGGTTGAATGATAGTTTGCACGCCATCATTTATGTTCCCATAGGCCTGGGCAAAATAAACTTCTAAATGTTGAGGACCAGCATGCAAAGGTAAAACCAGAATTTATCGAAGATCGTAATGGCTGGGAGTCCTAGAACATCTTTTTATATCATTTTGAAGGATATGACGATCTGGAAATGTTTTCTACCTATAATGTTTATCAGAAATTACATCAGTTATTACCCTAAGTTTTAATCAAACATCTACCCTAAAGACGATTGGGGTTAACAAATCACTTGATATCTCCTTATTCTAAACTCTTAGTTAAAGACATACAACTTAAAAATTGACAGGGAATAAAATGATGATAATTGTTACTATGATTTTATATAAAGTTAAATTTTTTATAAAATACTGTTAAACAATTTTTGTTTAACTGTTAATTTTGATGAATGTACTCAAAATAGTGAATTAAAAAAAAAAGATTTAATTAGTTGTCAAATGTTTACCACTAAGCTCTCTGATTTAGTAACTAGCTTATATATACCTCTCTATATATTACACCGAGATTAATTGTTCTCGAGGTGCCTATTTTCATTTAATCCAAATGATTACTCTTGGCATAATAGTTTGAGTCAAGGTTTTAGTTAGGGTTAGGGTTAGAGTTTTGAGTCAAGGTCAAGGTTAGACTTAGGGTTATCATTACAATTAGGGGTAGGGTTATATATAGAGCTACATCAGGGTTAAGGTTAGGGTATGAGTTTGAGTCAGGGTTAAGATTATTACCATATTTTAAGAATCACAAGGAGTATTTCCAATATTCCCTCTATAAATAACAAAAAAATAAATAAAAATAAAAAATTTAGGGCACAAGCAATTCCTCCACCTTTGGGTATCGACCATAACTTTCACTTATATATGTTCATTGAATTATTCATTGATCTGTGGAAGATGAATTGTCACTGTTGCCTTTGTCCAATAGTAGAGAATGTGAGAAATTAAATTTGGAGTAGTGCACGATTCCAAGGAGATGTAAATTGGATAAAAGTTTTTAAGGTGAAAACAGTTGAGCGTAGAGGAAAACAAATTATTTATTAATAAATTTTTTACATCAATTAAATATAAAGATTTTGATCTCTTAAATGCATTTATTAATAATAGTTTTGTTAGTTTTTAGATAGAGTGAATATTAGGGTTATGGTTAACAACATGTTTATAATTAGGGTTAGATAATACTTACAATTCAAATAGGGACGAGAATTTATCAACCTCTAAAAAGTAATGAATGTATAATTTTCTTGGCATCTCTCGAAGAGTGAAAAAATTATATCAATCTTCTTTTTATTGACATTAGTAAGAAATATATTATATTTAATATCATTTTTTATAGGTTATAGAGAGAAAGTGAAATCAGTGTTTAATAAATTGCACCCTTTCTATAGCGCACCCAATGATGGGAAATCACAATCACATTCACACAAAGAAATATATTGCTTTCAATACTTAAAAAAAGAAAGAACTCTAATTCTTGAATTAGAACAAAAAATAAATAAGTAAAATTAGTAAGCCAAACAAACCTTAGGTTCTAGATGAACAGGAGCAGCAGCTGGCAAGAGTTGGTAGATGGTTTGGGAAATGGAAGAAAATTGATAAGTTAGGAAAGGTTGTGAGAAAATATATTATAATGAACAATTTATAGTATTGCATTAGGTTATAAAGAGAAAGTAAAATCACTGTTTAATAAATTGTGCTTTTCCTATAGTGCACCCAATGATGAGAAATCACAATCAAATTCACATGAAGAGTCATAAAACAAGGAGAGAAATTGAAATATTGTGAAGAGTTCCAGAATAAATTCAAAACTAATAACAAAATCTATAGGTCTAAATCCTTAGCCACAAACATTAAAGAAGGAATGGAAATAAAGGACATTGAAAATGGGTCATATAAAATCTATGAAATGCTAAGTAATTTTTAAAGATTTTTTTTTTTTTTTTTGCGTATATACCATTGATAAGAAGGAGAATCCGAAACAAGGAAAACCTCTTTCTCTGGATATCTTTTTTGTTTCTTTATCCTACTTTCTACCTAGCATCCACCTTCACAACCTTTCAAGTACACAATATGTCATTTCAGCATTTGCTCAATCTAAGCATTGTTTGCAGATGATTAGCCATTTTGTTTTATTCAAGTAGTCGTGCAATACCTTGGCCCCTTTAATAATGAAATGAGGAATGACTAAATTAGACTCTGATATTTTTTATAGCTAAAAAATGTGGGGGAGTTAATCAATTATTCACAATTTAAAAAACAACACTTTACGGAAAACTACTAATATGTGTTATATAGTTATATCTTATAAATTTATTTTAAGAGTTTTTCAAATTATATTAGTATGCAAATATCCTACTTACAGCTAAGGTTTAGGGTGTTAAGTATTAATGATTTATGTTGTAAGAGTCATTGGGCTGATTTCAATTATATCTACATTTTAATTTTGTATATAAATATGTGCTACTCCAGTCTCCCCCCCCCCAATCTATGAATTATTGAACATATGCTTTTTTTCTATTAGCATTTCATTCAAATGTTCAAATTGTGTTTTTTTGAAATTAATTATTTATTTATTAACATTTGATTGAAATTTTTTAATTAGAAAATTAATACTCTATACAATATTTTCAAGGTTAAGTTGTATAACATGAATTTTTGTTATGGGATGAAAGTAGTAGAAGTGTGTTCTGATGAAGGGAGTTTTGGTGGAGCATGGTTCCCTACGACCATAATTTGATATGTTGCCAATGCATAGAGGCTTAAGTTCATCGTTGAATACAATAGTTTTATAATAGGTGAATGGACCCATGAGCATCTTACGAATGAATTATATTCTGAATCTATTCAGCCATCACCTTTAGTTATTAGTCTACCTGAACATATTTTAGTGGATTTGGTTGTTGATGTGTTTGAGAATAATTTTTGGTGGATAGGTGTTGTTGTAGATAGTTTTGAGTCTCCTTTGAGTCACCAACAATTATTTGAAATATTCTTTCCACATACTCAAACTCTTCAAGCATATTCTCATTTCCAATTATGTCAAACCCATGAATGGGTTAACGGAAGATGGATACTAAAATAATGGATTCGAATATGACATTTTTTTGTTTGTGTGGAGATCCATATTTCTTTGTAAGTGTATTACGTTTGACATAATATAAACAATTTTTAACAAGTAAGATATTTTATTTTCAAGATTTAATCTTTCATTACACTTCTTTCCACCATAAAATATTTCTTGCATCAATTATTTTATATTGTCTACCTATGATTTTATTTCCTTTCTTTAATATTTTATTGCAATACTTTGTCTCATTAAATATTTCTTTTTACAAAAATAATGATAGATATGTTCATTTTATATGTATCTACACTTTTGTTTTTTTAAATCTAAATTCAAACATCATTTTCCTCTTTGGTTTGTTTGATTATTGTAATGGAATAATAATATCTTTAGGTTAAAAATATTATATTTTTCACAATGAAGTTTAAATTTATGGGGAATCTTTGAAAGTCTAAGTTTGATTCTGCTTACAAAGAGATAGGAGACACGAATTTGGGGTTCATTAATATTATGGAATTTTCGAATAGCATGAAAAGGGGTGAGGGAATGTCTCTTCTATGGAATAGATTGACAACTTTAGGGCTGGTTGTAGCAGTTGCATTCCCTATTTCTCTTCAATCCGTGGAATTGGTTTTGACATGTGCATAATATTATGATGCAGATGATGGGAAAATTAAAAATTTGCAAGGCATAACATTGCTAGATAATACACCTGAAATTGTAAGAGAAGCATTCAATATTCCACATCATGACCAGTATGCTATTGTTGACATGAAGATTGCCAATGATTACTATTTTCAATGCAATTCAATTGCAAGGCAATTTTTGAATGATAAATTAATGCATCAACAGAGTACCAATGTTAAATGATTGGCCAGAGGACAGCACAAAGTTGATTTTATAGAAGAGCGTAGAGATTACATCACTCTATTAAGTAAGGTTTTTGGATGTTCTGGCTCGACTCATTTTCAAACATGGATGCTTTATTTCATCCGTAAAATTTGGAATAAAAAATAGTTTAATTGGGCATCCATTATCATCAACTACTTGCATGAACAATTAATTGATGTTCTTAATAGTTGAAAATTCTATATCACATCCTATTTGGTTTATTTATTGGCCATGCAAAATATATTCCTGGGTCTAAATAAGAATGATAGGTTCAGAGAGGTTCAGCTAGGAGTCTACAACTATTTTCCTCAGTTGAAAATGATTGAGAGTGAAAAGCATTTTTGTAGAGTAAATGATGCTTTCACATTCAATATATTAAGAAAACTTCATGATGAAATGGAAAGAAGAATATCCAGTGAGGCTGCTAATGAAATTGCAAAATATGGAAAGTGGTATATTCAATTTTGAACATTTACCTATGTAAGGATATTTGGCTTCCAAGGTTATCCATGGAAGTTACCACATTACCCTTTTGATAAAGTCTTGCTTTTGGTGTTGTGTAGACAAATTATTCAAGTAACAAGACAATTTGGGGATCGATGCTTGCATTTATTTAAGTTTCCAATAACTATTGGTAATTACTCTTGTGCTAATCTTGATGTAGTAGAAAGTGGAGAAATAGATGTTGCTCATCTTCAAATTAATACTATTGGTGGTGTGCAATATAACTTTGATCTAGTAGGAAGGATATCTACAATTGTAGAGAAAAGTTACAAACACTAGCCTACTTTAGAGGACCATTGGGAAAATTGTGTAAATGAGAAACAAATAAGAAAAAGAGACTATTGTAGATTATCAATAGAGCTCATGCAATCTTGTGAAATCCATGAGATTGCAGAAGACATAAAAGAAGATGGGAATCAGTTGCATCCATTATATGAAACAAAGAATATTTCTAGTCTCCAAATTGATCCGATAGATTGGTACTCTCAAGAAGAAACTTTGATTGAGAGTCGAACAATGGGTGTCATATTATTATCAATAGAGTGGCTCCAAAAGCCATTTACATTACTTCCAATGCACTCAGTATATCACACATTTGAATATCATATCAAAAATTCCACAAATGCAATGGATTTAGTAATAGATGTTGTCATGTTGGACCCAGCTATGGTTTAAGATGGAATTCCTAGTGTGAATAATGATTTAATCATCAATGATGACAATATAGGTGAGGATGAAGGTTGATCACCTCCTGTTCAAATTGGCTTCAACAATGTGAGTTCTGATGGTCCAAAGGAAGATCAAAATTTTCAAATTGAATCTCCACAAATTGGTAAAGATACATGCAATTCACTTGTTGTTTAATCATATGAACATGTGCAATGTTCTCTATCACCAGCCAAAGAAATAGTATTTCTTTTAGATATAAACAATAAGGATGAATACACATTGCATTTATAGAATGGAGAGATGATTTTGAAATGCTAGGTATTCACATGATTCAAAAGGTAGTCAAACAATATAAAATTGTTCTTGAGAAGGTACTTGTGGCATGGGAGATTGATGAAAATATATTTGTGGAGCTCAATTTTTTAGAAGAGGATATTCCAATTGTAAGAAAGGTGAAGGAAATGCATGTTGATTAATTAGTCTCAATTGGTGTTAGTCATAGTAAATCCTCACTCCAAGAATTGTTAAGGGTGTGTAATTTGAGAAGATCAACACTGATGAATTTTCATAAAAAATTGCACATAATAAAAAGTTTGCTAGATATATCCATGACAAGGATACAAAAGTTCATCGAAGGTTTGGGTTGTAATTTCTTTGATAGTTCTTCTAAATTGTGTTATGCTAATCATGTCATTCAACAATTTTATGAGTCAATGCAAAAGAAAATACAGAAAGAGGACATTGATGTTATGATGTTGAAAAAAATATGATACGTGATTTTCAAGCCCAGAGTTTAGATTTAGTGGATACTATTAAAAGTGTGAAAAATATTGTTAACTCTATCAATGTGAAGCTCAAGTACCACTTGGGTCCTAACAAAAACATGTTGAGAGATGTTGGTGCATTTTCTCGACACTATTCTAGATAGAAAAAAAAAATGTCAACAAAGTTACTTTTATATGCCAATGATGGAACAATTTATTTTCTAAAATCATGTATGTTTTATGCATACTCTAATTATCTAATTTATAGTTTTATACGTTATGCAATTTTTAGTTTATATAATGTAGTTCTCATATTTATTTTTTTGGAATCTATATTAAATTTAAACATGTGATGATGGTTTACATACAATCTCGCTATTAAATAGTAGTTTCATGTGTGACTAATGCAACCTGCTCTTTTTAAAGACGATGTGTATTTTGGGCATACTTCGATAATTTAATACTTGAAATGATATTGCTATATTAGTTATTTATTAAACTTATGTACTCATGTGTTGTCCAATTAATGTCTATTAAATGGAATCTTTATTTAAAAAAAAATTCTATGCTATATTAAAAAGTTCATTATGTTTCTCATTCTAAATTGTTTAATTTATAGATAGTATTCAACTTAGTAGAAAAGGGGTAAAAAAATTCTTGCGATTATATCATTGAAATATAGAAGTAACAAGGATAAAATAATGTCAATTTATATGTAAACGAATAAATAGAATAATTATTTTCAATGATATTTTTAAACATTTATATACTAATACTATCTACTCTTTTGGAAAATACATTAAAATCATATTTACTTATGTAAAATTTTGTAGTCCTTTATTTTATTTGAAATGGTAGAAAAATTAAAGCAAAGGAACATAGTCTAAAGAGTAATTTTCTTCTAAATTTTTAGTTGTGCCACCAAGACTTTTCAATTTTCAGTCTAAAGATGAGAGAAGACAATATGAAAGAGAATATCAAAAAGATTATAGGCATAGACAAAAGGAAAAGATAGATGATATAGAAAAGGAGAAACAACATCTACTCTATAATGAAAAACAAAGAGAGAGATATGCTAGAAAAAGACAACAGATGATGGATACAGAAATAAGTAATGAACATAAATTTCTAAGGAGTACAAGTAATTTAGGCAGTCCAACTATCTCTAAACAATATAGATGATCAGAAGTTGAAAATAAACAACTCTCAATTACATCTTTTAACTTTCCTTCTACAGAGAATGACATGGTTCAAATATCTCAAAATCAAATGGACTATATATCATGTGAACATGAAGAGGTAGCTAAAAGCCAAAAATTAAAAAAATTCACTCAGTATAGTGTTCAACAGGATGAGCATAATGCTGGAGACATGGAGCAAAGAGTGTTGGAAGAAACACAAAGTGGAAACATGTCAGAAAGAAATGTGGGTAGAAGGAATTATAGGAGACAACATCATAAATATTATAGAAGATGATGACAAGATGAAATGAATGAAGCTGAAAAGGAAAATAAATGTCTCATTTGCAACCAACAAGATAGGCAACGTAAAGCTAGAAGAAGAACACAAAGAATATTAGAAGAAATACAAGTTCATAATAGTATTTTGACAACTGCATCAGTGGGTGAAAATGATCGTCCTACATTGAGAGATGTTGCACCACTAAATTCTATGGATGAAAACATGAGTAAAAAAAATGAAGATGTTGGTTGTGGTATAGAGATTGAGAGCAACTATAATGAAATATTTGGGAATAGTTATCAAAACCTTCAAAAACTCTTTCGACGTTGATTAGATAATTTAGTTATGCCTACAATGTATTACATGTGTCAGGAGTGTTATGTTGGCATTAAATTTAATCATATAGAAGAACATCCAATCTATAGTCAATGTCAGTGAGAAAAGGAAATAACAGATTCTCAATAGAAAACAATATGGACTTGAGTTTACAACCACTTGAACTTGCAAATTTGACTCAAGTAGAAGAAATGTTAATTGCACATGTAAGTCCAATTCTACAAGTAACACATGCAATAGGGGGCAATATAAATACAAGGCACACACAATAAGTTTCCCACAAAATATTGAGCATGTATATCAAAGTCTACCATGCCCAATAAAAGACTTGCTTATAATAATAGTACGGAGAAAAGATCACTGTGGTAGAAACTATGACTTTATAGTTAATAGAAATCAGTGTACCATGCTCTAAGTTATAAAATTGAAAATGATAAATTTTATACTAATGTTAATGTAGATACTGATGCATTGGATGACATTGAAATGCATAATCATTGTAATATATTCCATCAACTAAAGATTTTTCATGTAGATGTTGACAATGAATCGAAACAAGTCATATGTCTACGAAATGAGATTGATGAGGTTAATGATACAAACATAAATTATTTCACATCAATGGAAATAAGACCAATGAATCTTCAAAAGGAAATGGAACTCATACATGCATGGGTTAATAACCCCAATATAGATCCTATGAGTTTGATTGACTGGCCACCACTAGGTACATCTCTAGTGAATGAATATTTTACACTAGGTTTAATAGACATGGCCTTTCCAACATTATTTCCAAATGGACGATGTGACTGGTTGGAGCCATGTCTATGATGAGTATACCTTCATGAATATGTGAAGCATCTAATTCGATATAGGGATAATCACTTTGGTAGACATCCCCAATTTAGATATTACATGGAAAATATGGTAATGAGGCACCATGCACAAAATTCCAGTTCTGTTTTTGTAAAACAAAACATTGAAGAGTTTCCAATGACCATTGATGAGTTATGAGAACATATGGAAAAAAATTTCTAGCACACACCTTTCTAATAAATTAATGCATTTTGGAAAAAACTTAAGAGGTACAAGGTCATATTGGAAAAGAAGTTAGGTAGAATTATATGATTTACAGAAACAACTGGGGACTAACACAATTTTCTTTACACTCAGTGTAGCTGATTTGTATTGGCCTGATCTACATGCATTGATGCTTGGAACTCAACCATTAGATCCAATGGAGGCTCAAAAGTGGAGAGACAAAATTTTATAGACTATCCTCATATTGTTTCCCACTACATGCACCTCAGACATACTATTTTTCGTAAAGAAATTTTGGAGAAAGGCTTCAATGTTAAAGACTTTTGGTCAAGATATGAATGGCAGCATAGGAGATCTCCACATGTACATGTTTTTTTGTGGCTTCATGGAGGTACAAATATGGATAAGTTAGATTGGCATAATGAAGAATAGGTAAGAGAAGCTAAATCTTTCTTCCATCATATTGTGCATTCATGGAATCTATGGGCAGGTGGCACTGAAAGAAATATGTAGGTAATTCTACACTGAGTTTCATTATGTAGACATTTCTATAATTATTTTTTCATGATCCTTATATTTTTGCTGCCATCTTTTTGGTTCTCCATTTAAGTCTTTATTTTCATCAAGTCATTTTAGAATTTTGCACAACATCTGTGTCTTAGAAACACAAGCCAAATACTAGAAATGAATATGGACCATGATTATGAAGAAATATTGAATACCATACAATGACATACAATTTGTAAAGAGGGAGCATGTGTCAGAAAAAAAAAGGGCAAAACAACATGCATGTACTATTTATTTTATTTTTTCTTGAAAAAACTATTCCAATGGAATATAAATTGCGTTGTAACTTTTTGAACTTAAATTGTAGGTATAATGCTCCTTGGGCAGTAAATAGAAATGGATCAAAATTGTATATAGACACAAAATGTGTAGGAAAAAAAAATTGAACCTCAAAGGAATGATGATAGAGTCAACACACATAATCGTTACATTTTGCAATTGTGGAGAGAAAATATAGATTGGCAACTAGTTTTGTTAGCACATGCTATTATTAAGTATATTGCAAAGTATGAAACCAAAGCAGAGAAAAGTTTTGAGACCTACCATAAAATGTTGAAAAGGTTGGCAAGTATAGAGAATCCTGATGACTTTGCATCTAAAGTCTACAAAAAACTTTTAACTAAAACTATTATTGAAAGAAATGTTAGAGCTCAGCAAACATGTCACATGCTCCTAGAACTTCCATTGGTGGAATGCAATAGAAGATTTGTTAATCTGAACATCTCCCAAAAAATATTCAAACTTATTAAAACAAAGAATGAAGATTGTATTGAAAAGAAAACACAATCATTCATACATTTGTATATAATAAGACCTATTTATATGGAATCCATCACTTTGACTGATGCCTCTAGAGCATGGATATATAATAAAAATAGAAAGAAAGATAATAAATGGGAGCATAGAAAAAATGTTTCGATTGTCAGAGAATAGCCAAAATTTATTTCTATTTCGCTAAGTGTATCAGACAAGTTTGTTGAGTTTTTCATTTTAGAGTTGTTGTATAAACCATTCTGTGACATTCAATTCGATATTGGTGATGATAATATCACAATAGTTTGAAACTGGAAGTCACTAGATTATGTTCCATGACATGTTGAAAGAAGAGTGGATGTAGAAAGTAGTGATGTCAGTTCTGAATCTGGAAGTGAGAAAAATGTAATGTGTTCTTGTAACATTATAGAGAATGAATGGGAAATCATCTCACAGATGAATTGTGGTCAAATAATGGAGATTTCTAAGGTTGATATGCTAGGAAAAAGGGACATGGATAGGCAACATAGTTGGTTAGAGCAATACAGGTCAGATGAATATACTTCAGATGAAATCTATTTTATTGGTAGAATGAGAGAAAATGGATGCACTATAAATATTCAACAAGAACAAGAAATTAATAGTAGTAAATTGGGTGAAAAATAGAAAAGAGCATTTGATGTTATTGTGACACACTATAATGTTGCTAATAATGTAACACCCCTGTATCTGATAATTCAGGGTATAGTTGGTACAGGAAAGTCATTTTTGATTGGTGCAATCAATAAATTTTTTAAATATTTTGCATTCCCTAAGTGTTGTCCATTGTTAATTCTAGCACCGACAGGAGTGGCTACATACAATATAGGTGGTTCAACTGTACATTCCAAATTGAAGATTCAAGTAAATGATTTTAGACAATTGGAAGAAATATGTTTGACAAGTTTCCAAGAAGAACTAAGTCAAATAAGATATAGTTTAATAGATGAAATGAGCTTTCTTAGGGAGAATTTGCTTGAGAATATAGACTCCAGACTTCGTCAAGCATTTCCTCAAAATTCCCATCTTAACTTTAGAGGTATTATATAAAAAATTTATAATTGATGTAGTAGAGAAACAAAAAAATTAGCATGAATATTTTTTAATTATAGAATTGCTAATAAATATTATATATATATTTTAGGTATCTCAGTGATTTTGGTTGGTGATCTTGGCCAACTCCCTCCTATGAAGGATAGGGTAGCATATGATAGTAGGAGACGTGCAAAAATACTATGGGAAGACTTCAACATTGTGATTACATTGAAAAAAGTTTTCCACCAGTTGCTCACAAATATTAGAGATGCTCAACCAACCATTGATGATTGGGAATTACTAATGTCACGTACAACATGCAATATTCCAAAAATATAAATGATGATTTTGATAACAATTTTCATTTCTTCTCTACAAATGATAATGTTCACAAACACAATTGAAGAAAAATCCATTCTCTTCGAGAACTAGTTGCACGTGTAATTGCTACAAAGTTGTCAAATTATAGTTCAATAAATGATAATTGCATTGATGAACTTGATATCGAATTGTTGATTTCAAAGAGATCAAGAATTATGCTGACATCAAACTTGTGGATAGAAGCAGGCCTTGTAAATGGAGCTTTGAGTTATGTTGAGGAAGTAGTGCACCACCACAATTACCATTATATGTCATGGTAAAATTTGATGCCTACTCCAGCTTTCCATTCAACAATAAACACCCTAAAGTAGTACATGTTAGTGCTATACAAATAGGTTCTACCACTCAAATGCCATTGAGAATGGCATGGGCATTGACAATACATAAACCACAAGGTTTGACACTTGAAAAAGCAACAATTGATATTGGACCAAGAGAAATAACATGAATAACATTGGTTGCAATTTCTCGTGTAAAGTCACTACAGGGTCTAAGGATAATGCCACCATTTTATTTTGATCGTTACGAGAAGATGAAGAATGAAGAATAGTTAGAAAAAGAAAAAGTTAAATAAAAAAAGGCTAAAGACATTAGAAATAAACCATCATGATTTTATAGTTTAATAAGGTCTTTTCTACAACTATTAAATAATATGCATTTGTATATAGACATGTTATAAACATAGGAGTTATACCATTTGAGTAAAGAAAATAAAAATGGATGCAAAAATTAATAGAACAAATATGTTGTTGCTTTGATGTTCATCATTCTAAATGCATGTTGTACTTCTTCTATAATTTATTTCTTCTTTTATATAAGAAATTTTTTTTGGTAATGATTTACCAAAAAAAATGATTGTGGAAAGTTTAAAATTGTCATTCAATATTTTTTAATTATTGTTCATCAATTATTTGTTTTTAATACATTTTTAGAACTTAATGTGGTTCAATAAATATTATTTATAGACTATTACTTTGATGTTCATCATTCTAATTGCATGTTGTACTTCTATAATTTCTTTCTTCATTTATATAACAAAAAATTGTAGGTAACGATTTACAAAAAAAATGATTGTGGAAAGTTTAAGAATGCGATTCAATATATTTTTTTTATTGTTCATCAATTATTTGTATTTAATACATTGTTGGAACTTAATGTGGTTCAATAAATATTATTTATAGAATAGATAGAAAATATAATTTGTCTCTTTTAATACTTTTATTTTTAGTTTCAGATATTAAAAGGAAAAAAAATGTTGAGGCAAAGAACAACTAATGTTGATGACACATATCATCATTTTGATCTTCAAACAATACACGCTTAGGAAAGAACAAATTATTTATCTTGTAAAAGAAATCTTTTTGAAGCAGGATTGTTGAAATTTTATCCACCAGCTCTTCAAAATTTTGGTCACTTCTACCAAGATCCTGATTTTTCGCATTTGGTTTGTTATGAAGACCATGACCCCGTAGAGCTTTATTTTGTTCTTGTAGAGGTTTGGATTGAGAAAATCTCCTTATCCAATGGACTTTGTAGAAAATGGACCTGTTTGGCTAGAAAAAATACTTCGGTCTCCACAAACTAGTACTCAAGGTCTAACAAACCATCATTATCATGGTCATATTTTTAGATTGCAATACAATGGATTACAAAACACCCTATAGAATCAAGTTGTGGTAGATAGATGGGGACCTCAAGGGGTCTTCCCGAATCTATTGATCCATGAAAGAACAAGGAAGATTGTTGCAGAGAAAATACCAACATGGACACAAACTACTTGTGATTTTCAAAGAATAAGGTGAGGAGTTACAAGCACATGGTGTTTGTGACGTAGAACTTATGAACATCTCTATTGGTTCAATATTTTAGATCCTACAGACTCTGTTTTATTTCAATGAAACATTGTTCAATTTGATGATGACAGTGATTCTAATTAGAATATTTATCTCTCTGTTGTTTTCCACAAACAATGTAATTTTGATGTTACTATAAAATTGGTGAACATTCCAACTATCTTTGTATGGATTATATATAAAGTTTATTAAAAATATTATAGTTTACATTCACATATTTTATATGAATATTTTATTTTCATAAATATATGATTTATATCCTTTTGGGTGTAATAATTTGATAGATGTTATGTTTTAACATTTTTTTTTTCACATTAAAAAAATACATAGATGTTTTCAATTATTTTAGAATTTGTTATTAATTATTGAAAATTTCATAACTTGCAATAATTATGGAAATAGTTTTACATTATCTTTTGAGTTGACATATGCTATCTTTCCAGTCCACCTATGTCTCAAACTCAATATGAATATGAATATGTCATAAATGCATATTATTTAACAATTGTAGAAAAGACCTTATTAAACTATACAATCATGATGCTTTATTTCTAAAGCCTTCAGCCTTTTTTCTTTAGCTTTTCAGTTGACATATGTTATCTTTTGAGTTGACCTATGTTATACGTTACAATCATTTTTCTCAAATATATATTTTACAATTTTTTCCCCCTTTATCTATGTTTCAAGCTCAACATGAATATTATTTTCCTTCTTGTTATTTAGGTTTTCCTATATTTGTATTATATATTTTTTTCCGTCTTTAATTGATAAGTAATAATAGAATTTGATTCTCTCTTCAAATATTTCCATGTTTAGGAACGATTGAAAAGTGGATTTTTTAGACAATGAATCTGAAATTATTGCACCAATTCTTGTTGCTTCTTTAAATTCAGATGGCTCTCCTCAAATACAAATCAATAAATGTGAAAAATTTGAACTGTAATGTCGTTACCAAATGATTCAACATTTTGAATCTACAACGTTTTCAGTAGATTATGTTTCGGATAATGATATTTTAAGGATGTAGATTATTGTGGATAAGATACAGGAGATGTTTAATCGAGTATCTTGATTTCCAAAATATTTGGAAGAAGTGCAACGTGATCATAATGAGAATGAAGGCCATAACACTATTCTCATTGATGACTATTTTATAAGGTCATTGCATCATAACAATTAGTTTCTATTGTAAATTTTTTATGATTAGAGTTGTTTACAAATATGTTTACAGTTCAGATCCATACCTGATAGAAAAGATCATAGTATTGAAGTATATATACATAATTAGTCACATTTATGTGTTGTGGCATATGTAAGACTTTCATTTGGGTAGAATTTGAAACATGTATATATTTTCTTTTATTTCATAATTAGTAATTTTTATGGTTGGTAGTAGTGTATTGAAGAGATATGGATTATTTTATACAACTTAAAAATAATCATATTATTGTTTAAATAATAAATAAAAATAATCTTTACAATTAAACACTCATCCACCATAGATATTAGATATTTTCATATCTCATATATGTGTTGGATGAGTGTTTTCCTACCCATGGTGATAGAATAGAAAAATACAACTTTATGTGCTTAACACTTCATTTTGGTATATCAACATTATTGTACATTAGTATTTGGACCATCACAATAGAATATTAGGGAACAATGTATTTGACTTTGGTATAGAGTATATCCAATTTTTAAATACAATTATGGGAAACAATGACAATGAAGTATTTTTAATGTACTAATATAATAGTATGAATTAGGAGATGTAACTTTTTAGTTTTACTCATAATAGTATTTTATTTAGTGTTTATTTTATTTAGTTACATCTTCTTTTAAAGTTTTTAAAATAATAGTATTTTATTTATTATTTATTTTAATATAATTTTGAAGTTTCAAATTTTACATCTTTTTAGCTTCACTTCTAAAAATAAAAAAATTTGTCACTAAACTCGCTTACCTAATCAAATCAATCCCTAAACTCTTATATTCAAATACTGTAGGTAACCAAGTAGCTTGATGTAGAGGACAATGAATGGATGTAGTGGGGCATGAGAATGGATAGAGATGCAATGTGAAGTCTACCTTTTGAATTGTTCTATGATATATAAAGTTTACATATTTCAATTTTCTCTCCCATCTCCTTATTTTCTTTGATGCTCTTGCCCTCCAGTCACCTCCAAATTTTGTTTTAAACATAAGCATAATATTAGATTTTGAATCAGTTTCAAATTAAAGTCAGACATACATAGAAAATATTTTTTTAACATTTTTATGTGTGACTTTAATTTGAAACTTAGCCAAAATCTAATGTTATGCTTTTGATTAGAATAGAATTTGGAGGTGACTGGAGTACAGGAGCAACCAACAAAAGAAGGATATAGGGGGAAAAAATATAAATATCTAAAATTTGTATACATTAGAACCACTAAGCTATGTGTCATTGTCATATTTTAGAAATAAAAAAATATAGCAAAAAAAGGAGATTGGGCAAGAAACCATTTGACAACCATCCAAACTAGGTTTAAAATCTTGCTTTTTGTTCACTTCATATTTTGTTGACATTTTTATTTGTGTCTTTAGCTTGAAATTGAATCAAAATATAATGTTATCCTTTTCATTACAACAAAATTTTGAGTTGACGAGAGAGTAGGAGGTTCAAAAAATAGAAGAACATTGGGAGAGAAAATAGA